>JAVTVJ010001281.1:0-12305 GCA_034509425.1 Eopsaltria australis | reverse complement strand
TAACACTAACCCGAGACTAACCGCACAGACTCACTATAATACCCGTGACCCTAACCCTAACACGTGACCCTAACCCTAACCCGTGTCCCTAACCCCAACCCGTGACCCTAACCCTAACCCTTACCCAAACCCTAACCCTGACTTGTGACCCTAACCCTAACCTTAACCCTAACCCTAACATTTACCAGTGACCCTAACCCTAACATGTGACATTAACCTGAAACTTTACCTGTGACCCTAACCCTAACCCTCACCCTAACCCAAACAATAACCCGTGACCCTAACCCGTGATCCTAACCCTAACCCCAACCCGTGACCTTAACCCTAACACTAACCCTAACACTTACCCTTACCCTAACCCTAACCTGTGACCCTAAACCCTAAACTTTAACCCTACCAAGTGACCCTAACCTGTGACCCTAACCCTAACCCGTGAGCCTAAGCCTAACCCTAACCCTAACTCGTAACCATAACCCAAACCCGTGACCCTATTCCTAACCCTAACCCTAACCTAACCCTAACCCTAAACTGTGACCGTTACCCTAACCCTAACCTAACCCTAACCCTAAACCGTGACCCTAACCCTAACCCATGACACTAACCGTAACCCGTGACCAAAACCCGTGACCCTTTCAAACTTAACCAGGTTGGGGGAAACCCTTTAAAAAAAAAAAAAAGAACCTTTTTTGTGGACCCTAACCCGAAGACCCTAAATCATGCATGAAACCCTAACCCGTGACCCTAAACCGTTACCTTAACCCTAACCCTAACCCTAACCCTAACCCTAACACTAACCCGTGACCCTAACCCTAACCCTTACTCTACCTGTAACGCGTGACCCTAACCCTAACCCAAACCTGTGACCCTAACCATAACCCTAACCCTAACCCTTACATGTGACCGTAACCGTAACCGTAACCGTAACCCTAACCCTAACCCTAACCCTAACCCGTGACTATATCACTAACCCTAACCCGTGAACCCAACCCTAACCCGTGACTCTAATTCTAACTCTAACCATAACCCGTGACCCAAACCCTAACCCGTGACCCTAACACTAATTTGTGACCTTATCCTTTGACCCTAACCCTAACCTGTAACCCTAACCCGTGACCCTAACCCTAACCCTAACCCGTGACCCTAACCCTGACCTTTGACCCAAACCTGTGACCCTAAACCTAACCCGTGACCCTAACCCTAACCCTAACCCTAAGGCGTGACGCCAACCCTAACCCGTGACCCTAACTTGTGACCCTAACCCGTGACCCTTGCACCAACCCGTGACCCTAAACCTGAGCGGTAAACCAAACCCGTGACACTAACCCGTGACCCTAACCCTAACCCGTGACCCTAACCCTAACCCGTGACACTAACACTAACCCTAACCTTAACCCTTAACCTTAACCTTAATCCAAACCCTAACCCGTGACCCTAACCTTAACACGTGACCCTAACCATAACCCAAACCATAACCCCTAACCCAAACGCTAACCCCTAACCCCAAACCCTAACCTTTACCCGTGACTATAACCCTAACACTAACTCTAACCCCAACCCTAATCCAAACCCTAACCCTAACCCGTGACTCTAACCCTCACCGCAACCCTAACCTTAAACCCTAACCCTAACCCCAGACCCTAACCCTAACAATAACCCTAACCCAAAATCCTCACCCTAACCCTAAACCCTAACCCTAACTCCAACCCTTACCCTGACCCCTAACCCTAACCCTAGTCCTAACCCTAAACCCTAACACTAACTCTAACCATAACCCTAAACCCAAACGCTAACCCCTAACCCTAAACCCTAACTGTAACCCTAACCTGTGACTATAATCGTTACCCTAACCCTAACCCTAATCCTAACCCAAAACCCTAACTCTAACCCTAACCCTTATCCTAACCCTAACCCTAACCATAACCCTAAACCCAAACGCTAACCCCTAACCCTAAACCCTAACTGTAACCCTAACCCGTGACTATAACCGTTACCCTAACCCTAACCCTAATCCTAACCCAAAACCTTAACTCTAACCCTAACCGTTATCCTAACCCTAACCCTAACCATAACCCTAAACCCAAACGCTAACCCCTAACCCTAAACCCTAATTGTAACCCTAACCCGTGACTATAACCCTTACCCTAACCCTAACCCCAACCCTAACCCTAAACCTAACCTTAACTCTAACCCGTTACCCTAACTTTAACGCGTGACCCTAACCCTAACCCTAACCATAACCCCTAACCCAAACGCTAACGCCTAACCCTAAACCCCAACCCTAACCCTAACCCTAAGCCTAACCCGTGACCGTAACACGAACTCGTGACTTTAACCTTTATTCGTGACCCTAACCCTAACCCAAACCCTAACCCTAACCTAAACCTAACCCTATCACGTGACCCTAACCCTAACCTGTGACACTAACCCTAACCAGTCACCATAACCCGTGACTTTTACCCTTACCCGTGACCCTAACCCTAACACGTGACCCTAACCCTAACTCGTGTCCCTAACCCTAACCCGTGACCCTAACCTTAGCCCTCACCCACACCCTAACCCTTACTCGTGACTTTAGCCCTAACCTTAACCCTTACCCTAACATTTACCAGTGACCCTAACCCTAACATGTGACCTTAACCTGAAACTTTACCTGTGACCCTAACCCTAACCCTCACGCTAACCCAAACAATAACCCGTGACCCTAACCCGTGATCCTAACCCTAACCCGTGATTCTAACCCTAACCCGTGACTATAAAACGAACCCTAACCCGTGACCCTAACCCGTGTCCTTAACCCTAACCCCAACCCGTGACCCTAACCCTAACACTAACCCTAACACTAACCCTAACACTAACCCTAACCTGTGACCCTAAACCCTAAACTTTAACCCTACCAAGTGACCCTAACCTGTGACCCTAACCCTAATCCGTGACCCTAAGCCAAACCCTAACCCTAACTCGTAACCATAACCCAAACCCGTGACCCTATTCCTAACCCTAACCCTAACCTAACCCTAACCCTAAACTGTGACCCTTACCCTAACCCTAACCTAATCCTAACCCTAAACCGTGACCCTAACCCTAACCCATGACACTAACCGTAACCCGTGACCAAAACCCGTGACCCTTACCCTAACCAGTGACCCTAACCTGTGACCCTAACCCGAGACCCTAAACCGTGACCCGAACCCTAACCCAAGACCCTAAACCGTTACCTTAACCCTAACCCTAACCCTAACCCTAACCCTAACACTAACCCGTGACCCTAACCCTAACCCTTACTCTACCTGTAACGCGTGACCCTAACCCTAACCCAAACCTGTGACCCTAACCATAACCCTAACCCTAACCCTTACATGTGACCGTAACCGTAACCGTAACCGTAACCCTAACCCTAACCCTAACCCTAACCCGTGACTATATCACTAACCCTAACCCGTGAACCCAACCCTAACCCGTGACTCTAATTCTAACTCTAACCATAACCCGTGACCCAAACCCTAACCCGTGACCCTAACACTAATTTGTGACCTTATCCTTTGACCCTAACCCTAACCTGTAACCCTAACCCGTGACCCTAACCCTAACCCTAACCCTAACCCTAACTCTAACCTGTGACCCTTATCCTTACCCTAACCCTAACCATAACCCTAAACCCAAACGCTAACCCCTAACCCTAAACCCTAATTGTAACCCTAACCCGTGATTATAACCCTTACCCTAACCCTAACCCCAACCCTAACCCTAAAGCTAACCTTAACCCTAACCCGTTACCCTAACTTTAACGCGTGACCCTAACCCTAACCCTAACCATAACCCCTAGCCCAAACGCTAACGCCTAACCCTAAACCGTAACCCTAACCCTAACCTGTGACTATAACCCTTACCCTAACCTAAACCCAAACACTACCCTTAACCCTAAGCCTAACCCATGACCCTTACCCGAACCCGTGACCCTAACCCTTAATCGTGACCCTAACCCTAACCCAAACCCTAACCCTAACCTAAACCTAACCCTTACATGTGACCCTAACCCTAACCCGTGACTCTAACCCTAACCAGTAACCACAACCCGTGACCCTTACCCTTACCCGTGACCCTAACCTTTACACGTGACCCTAACCCTAACCCTAACCATAACCCCTAACCCAAACGCTAACGCCTAACCCTAAACCCTAACCCTGACCCTAACCCGTGACTATAACCCTTACCCTAACCTTAACCCTAACCCTAACCCTAACCCGTGTCCCTAACCCTAACCCTTACATGTGACCCAAACCCTAACCCTTACTCGTGACACTAACCCTAACCTTAACCCTAACCCTAACATTTACCAGTGACCCTAACCCTAACATGTGACCCTTACCTGAAACCTTACCTGTGACCCTATCCCTAACCCTCACCCTAACCTTAACAATAACCCGTGACCCTAACCCGTGACCCTAACCCTAACCCGTGATCCTAACCCTAACCCGTGACTATAAAACGAACCCTAACCCGTGACCCTAACCTGTGACCCTAACCTTGACCCTAACCCGTGTCCTAAACCCTAAGCCCAGCCCGTGACCCTAACCCCAACCCTAACCCTAACACTAACCCTAACCTGTGACCCTAAACCCTAAACCTTAACCCTACCTTGTGACCCTAACCTGTGACCCTAACCCTAACCCGTGACCCTAACCCTAACACTAACCCTAACTCGTGATCATAACCCAAACCCTTGACCCTATTCCTAACCCTAACCCAACCCTAACCCTAAACTGTGACCCTTACCCTAACCCTAACCTAACCCTAACCCTAAACCGTGACCCTAACCCTAACCCATGACACTAACCCTAACCCGTGACCAAAACCCGTGACCCTTACCCTAACCAGTGACCCTAACCTGTGACCCTAACCCGAGACCCTAAACCGTGACCCGAACCCTAACCCGTGACCCTAAACTGTTACCTTAACCCTAACCCTAACCCTAACCCTAACCCTAACCTGTGACCCTAACCCTAACCCTTACTCTACCTGTAACGCGTGACCCTAACCCTAACCCTAACCCGTGACCCTAAACCGTGACCCGAACCCAAACCCGTGACCCTAAACCATTGCCTTAACCCTAACCCTAACCCTAACCCTAACACTAACCCGTGACCCAAACCCTTACTCTACCTGTAACGCGTGACCCTAACCCTAACCCTAACTTGTGGCCCTAACCCTAACCCTAACCCTAACCCTTACATGTGACCGTAACTGCAACCCTAACCCTAACCCTAACCCTAAACCTAACCCTAACCCTAACGCTAACCCTGGACTTTATCACTAACCCTAACCCGTAGATCCAAAACCTGGACCCTAACCTTAACCTTAACCTAACCCGTGACCTTAACCCTAACCTAACTCAAACCCTAACCTATACCCTAAACCCTAAACCTAACGCAAACCTAACCTAAACCTAAAAACCAAACCCAACACCGAACGCTAACCCTAACCCTAAACCCTTACCCTAACCCTAAACCTAAGCCTAAGCCTAAACCTACACCTAATCCTAAACCTAAACCTAAATGTAACCATAAACCTAACCCTAAAGCTAACCCTAACCCTAAACCCTAACTCGTGACCCTTCCCCGTGACCCTAACACTTACACGTGACCCTAACCCTAAACCAAACCCTAACCCTAACCCTAACCCTAACCCTAAACCCTAACCCTTACCCTAACCCAAACCAAAAACACTGACGCGAACCCTAACCACAACCCTAAATAATTACCCTAACCATAACACTAACCCTAACCCTAAACCCTCACCCTAAAACTAAACCCTAACCCCTGACCCTACCCTAACCCTAACTCTAACCCCGACCCTAAACCTAACCCTAAACCTAACTCTAACCCTAACCTAACTCTAACCCTAACCTTAACCCTTCCCTAGCCCACACACTAAGCCTAACCCTAACCAAACCCTAACCCCTAACCCTAACCCCAAACCTAACACAAACCCTAACCCCTAACCATAAACCTAACCCTAACCCTAAACACTAACTCTAACCCTAACCCTCAACCCTAACCGCAACCCTAACCCTAAACCTAAACTTTACCACTAACTCTAAACCTTATCTTTACCCCTAACCCTAACCTAACCCTAACCCAAACCCTAACCCTAACCCTACCCTAACCCAAGCCTTAACCCTAACAATAAACCCTAAACCTAACCCTAACCCTAACTCTAACCCAAAACCCTAAACACTAAACCCTAAACTTAACCCTAACCATAACACTACACTGGACTCTGACCCTAACACTAACCCTAACCCTAAATCCTAACCGTAACACTAACCCTAACACTAAACGCTAACCCTTAACCCTAAACCTAAACCTAACCCTAACCCTTAACACTAACCCTAACCCTAAATCCTAACCCCAACCATAACCCGAACCCTAACCCAAAACCTCTCCCTAACCCTAACCCAAACCCCTAACCCTAACCCTAACCCTAACCCCTAACCCTAAACCTAAATCTAACCCTAACACTTAACACTAACCCTAACCCTAAATCCTAACCTTAACCATAACCCTAAACCTAACTCTAGCCTTAACCCTAAACCCTACCTCTAACCCATGCTCTTAACCCTAACCCTTACCCTAAACCCTAACGCTAACCCTAACCCTAACCTAACCCTAACCTAAAACACTAACCCTTACCCGTGCCCCTAACCCTAACCCTAAACACTAACCCTAACCCTAACCCAAACCCATGCCCCTAAAATTAACCAAAACCCTAACCCTAAACCCTAACCCTAAACTTAACCCGTGCCCCTAACCCTAACCCTAGCCCTAACCCTTACCCAAATCCATGCCCATAACCATAACAAAAAGCCTAACCATAAACCCTAATTTAATCCTAACCTATATTCTAAACACTAGCACTAACCCTAGTCCTAACCCTAAACCTAACCCTAACCCTTACCCAAATCCATGCCCCTAACCATAACAAAAACCCTAACCATAAACCCTAATTTAATCCTAACCTATATTCTAAACACTAGCACTAACCCTAGTCCTAACCCTATCCCTAACCCTAACCCTTACCCAAATCCATGCCCCTAACCATAACCAAAACCCTAACCCTAAACCCTAACCTTAAACCTAACCTGTGACCCTAACCCTAACACTAACCCAAAACCCTAACTCAATCCTCACCTATATTCTAAACACTAGAACTAACCCCAGGCCTAATCCTAACCCTAACCCTAAACCTCACCCTAACCCTAACCCAAACCCTAACCTTAGCCCTAACCATAAACCATACCCTAACCCTAAACACGAACCCTAACCCTAACCCTAAGCCCTAACCCTAACCCCAAGCCTAAACAATAACCCTAACACTTACCCTGAAACCAAACGAAAAACTCAAACCCTAACCCTCACCCTAAACCCTAACCCTAACAATAACCCTAATCCTAACCCTTACCCTAACCCTAACCCTAACCGTAACCCTAACCCTAACCGTAACCCTAACCCTAACCGTAACTGTAAACCGTAACCCTCAAACCTAACCCTAAGACTAACCCTAACCCTGACCCTAACTTAACCCTTTCCCTAAACACTAACAATATCCCTAGTCCTAACCCTAATCCCTAACCCTTACCCCAACCCTAACCCGCACCCTAACGCTAACCCTAAACCCTTACCCTAACCCTAACCCTCACCTTAACCCTAACCCAAACCCTAACCTTAACCCTAACCATAAACCATACCCTAACCCTAAACACTAACCCTAACCTTTACCATAAGCCCAAACCCTAACCCCAAACCTAAACCATAACCCTAACCCTAACCCTGAACCCTAACCAAAAACTCCAACCCTAACCCTCACCCTAAACCCTAACCCTAACAATTACCCTAATCCTATCCCTAAACCTAAACCTAACCCTAACCCTAACTCAAACCCTAACCTATACCCTAAACCCTAAACCTAACGCTAAACCTAAACCTAACCCTTACCCTAAACCCAACCCTAACGCTAACCCTAACCCTAAACCCTTACCCTAACCCTAAACCTAAGCCTAAGCCTAAACCTAATCCTGAACATAAACCTAAATGTAACCCTAAACCTAACCCTAAAGCTAACCCTAACCCTAAACCCTAACCCCTGACCCTTCCCAGTGACCCTAACCCTAACCCAAACCCTAACCCTAACCCTAACCCTAACCCTAACCCTAAACCCTAACCCTAACCCTAACCCTAACTCTACTCTAACCCTAACCCTAACCCTAACCCAAAACCTAACTCTAACCCAAAACATAACCCTTAAACCTAGCCCTAACCCTAACCCTAAACCCTAACCCTAACCCTAACCCTAACTGGTGACCCTAACCCTAACCTGTGACCCTAATCCATGACCCTAAACCAAACCCGTGACCCTAACCCTAACCCTAACCTGTGACTCTAACCCTAATCCTAAACCTAACCTTAAACCTAACCCTAACCCTAACCCTAAACCCTAACTGTAACCCGTGACCTTAACCGTAACCCTATTCCTAACAGTAAACCCTTACCCTCAAACCTAAACCGAACCCTTACACTAACCCTAACCCTAACCCTAAACCCTAACCCTAGCCCGTGCCGCAAACCCTAACCGTAACCTGTGCCCGTAACCCTACCCCTAACCCTGACCCTAACCCTAAACCCTAACCCTAACCATAAACCCTAACCCTAACCCTAAACCTAACCCTAATGCTAAACCTAACCCTAAACCTAAACTGGAACTAAACCTAACCCGTGACCCTAACCCATGACCCTAGACCTGACCGGAACCCTAACCCTAACCCAAATCCGTGACCCTAACCCGTGACCCTGACTCGTGTCCCCAACCAGTGACCATAACCCTAACCCGTGACCATACCCCGTGACCCACACCCGTGACCCTAACCCTAACACTAACCCTAACCCTTACCCTAACCCTCACCCTAACCCTAACCCAAACCCTAACCTTAACCCTAACCATAAACCATACCCTAACCCTAAACACGAACCCTAACCCTAACCCTAAGCCCTAACCCTAACCCCAAGCTTAAACAATAACCCTAACCCTTACCCTGAAACCAAACCAAAAACTCAAACCCTAACCCTCACCCTAAACCCTAACCCTAACAATAACCCTAATCCTATCCCTTACCCTAACCCTAATTCTAACCCTAACCGTAACCCTAACCCTAACCGTAAACCGTAACCCTCAAACCTAACCCTAAGACTAACCCTATTAATAATATACACTTAATAACAGTAAATATTTAACAACAGTAGATATAGAAGAATTGGGACTATGATTACTATGAGCAGTTCTTTAAGCACTGAAGCATTATTTAAATCACGCTCTCTTCTGCATCACTCTTTGTTTTCTCAGTTGTTTCAGGAGCAGAAGCTTTCTTGACTCTGGAGTAGTGGATCCAGGGTCCTTTGCCAGAGACTTTCACAGCAGTGAGGGTAGTCAGCAGGACTTGGAATGGTCCTTTCCACTTAGCTTGTAGAGGTTCATTGTCCCACCACTTGATATAAACCCAGTCTCCAGGTTGGAAAAGATGTGCAGGTGTGTCCAGTCCGATGGGTCTGGATAGCACGATGTAATTCTGGAGCTTCTGCAAAGTGGAACCTAAAGCCATTAGATATCTCTGTAAATCAAGTTTCTCTTTTATATGAATTTCCCCTGGAATGTGTGGAATCTGGTATGGCCTACCATAAAGTATTTCATAGGGACTGATGTTATCCCTCCGCCTTGGCTGTATGCGGATCCTTAGTAAAGCTATAGGCAAGGCCTGAACCCATGTCATAGATGTTTCTTGACAAATTTTGCTAATTTGTGTTTTAAGGGTTCCATTCATACGTTCGACTTTACCACTCGCTTGGGGTCTATAAGGTGTATGCAGATCCCAAGTAATTCCTAAAATCTGACTGATTTCTTTAATTACTGTGGCAACAAAGTGTGGTCCCCTATCTGATGACATTCCCAGGGGAACCCCGAACCTTGGAATTATATGATTGAGCAAAACCTTTACCACTTCTTTGGCTGTGTTAGTGCGACAAGGGTAAGCTTCGGGCCATCCACTAAAAGTGTCAACCAATACCAGTATGTACCGGTATCCCTCTCTACGTTGTAATTCAGCAAAATCTATTTGCCAGTAATCTCCAGGAAGATCCCCTGCTTTTGTTACTCCTAACACAACTCTTTTCCTTGTATCAGGGTTGTTTTTGCAGCAAACTTCACATTTGCTTACTACTGTTTGTACAATTTCAGTCATTCTTCTTCCTATTACTACCTTTTTTAGATGTTTTAGAAGGTTTTCAGTCCCAAAATGTGTGTTTTCATGTTCTCTCTGAGCTAGCTCTCGAAGAATCAGGGGTGGGACTACAACTTGATTTGTTGGTGTGACAGCCCACCCACCTTCTGTGATCTCAGCCTTGAGAGATTTAATAAGCTTCTGATCTGCTTGATCATACTTTGGGATGATCCCTGATAAGTTAACTTCTTTTTTGGGAATTATTGCAAGGATACCTTTTTCTGCAACTCCTTTTGCCGCTTTGTCAGCAAAGCGATTTCCTAATTCTGGAGTGGTTTTCCTTTTTTGGTGACCTCTGCAGTGCATAATAGCTACTTCTGTGGGTTTTCTAACGCTCTCCAAGAGGGCAAGTATTTGTTCAGCGTGTTTAATTTGATTACCTTGAGCGTTCAGCAGTCCTCTTTCTTTCCAGATGGCTCCATGGGCATGGACGACACTAAATGCATATTTAGAGTCGGTCCATATATTTACCTTCTTCCCTTCACTCAGGTCCAGGGCTCTTGTCAGTGCAATCAGCTCAGCTTTCTGTGATGACACATCTGCTGGCAGGGCCTTCGCCTCAATTACCTTGTCTTGAGTGGTCACTGCATAGCCTGTCATCCTTTTACCATTTCTCATAAAGCTGCTTCCGTCTGTAAAAAGCTCCCAGTCTGGATTGTCTAGGGGCACATCCTTCAGATCTGTTCAGCTGGAGTAGACCTCTTCTATTGTCTGCAAACAATCATGCTCAGGGACATTGTCAGTTAACGTGGAAGACAGAAACATGGCAGGATTAACAACAGAAGTTGTTTTCAAGGTGACATCATCCTGTTCTAGTAGCAATGATTGATATTTAAGCATCCGGTTGCTGGACAGCCAATGTCCCCCCTTTTGCTCGAGCACAGCTGCTACAGTATGGGGTACATACACTACAATGTGCCGTCCAAGGGTGAGTTTTCGGGCCTCTTGGATCAAGATGACAGTAGCTGCCACGGCTTTCAAACACCCCGGCCACCCTTGGGCAACATTGTCTAGCTGTTTGGAAAAGTAAGCCACAGCCCTCCGTTGGTTCCCGAGGCGCTGAGCTAGTACCCCTAAAGCAACATTCAATCTTTCATAAGTAAACAGTTCAAAAGATTTAGTTAAGTCTGGCAATCCCAGTGCTGGAGCTGACATTAGGGAGTGTTTCAGCTGTTTAAAAGCTGCCCTTGTATTTTCTGTCCATATGATAATTCCATTTTCAGCTGCTTCTAATGCTCCATATAGGGGTTTTACCAGCAGTCCATAATTTGCTATCCACAAACGACACCAACCTACCATTCCCAGGAAAGCTTGCATCTCCCTCACAGTGCGGGGCTCTGGGAGTTGACAGATGGCTTCTTTCCGTTCTTTGCTGAGCTGTCAGTGTCCACGAAAGATCTCAAGCCCCAAGTAAATTACTGCTTCTTTGGCAATCTGTGCTTTGTCCTTAGAAACTCTGTACCCACTCAGTCCCAAAAAGTTTAATAAACTGATGGTAAATTTAATGCAGTCATCTCTGGTTTTAGCCGCAATCAGGATATCATCCACATATTGAAGAATAACCCCTTCTGGCTCTTGTCTTTTCCAGTCCTCTAGTTCCTTTGCTAGCTGATTTCCAAACACCGTGGGACTGTTCTTGTACCCCTGGGGCAAAATGGTCCAAGTAAGTTGACTTTTCCTCCCTGTCTCAGGATTCTCCCACTCAAAAGCAAAAAGCTCTTGGCTGTTTTTATGCACAGGAATGCAGAAAAAGGCATCCTTCAGGTCTATTACAGTAAACCACCCTAATTCATCTGTCAGTGCAGTCAAAAGGGTATATGGGTTTGCCACAACAGGGTGTATGTCTTCAGTGATTCTGTTAATTGCTCTCAGATCTTGAACTAATCGATAGCTCTTACCATCTGCTTTCTTAATAGCAAGTATGGGGGTATTAAATCTGGACTCACATTGCACTAATAACCCATGTTGGAGGAATTTTTCA
>JAVTVJ010001280.1:0-259420 GCA_034509425.1 Eopsaltria australis | reverse complement strand
GGTGTGTTCCTGGGGTGACTCTGGGTGCTCACAGGTGTCTCTGGCTGTCCCCTGCAGCAGCAGCAGCAGCAGACATGGCCTATCACCACATCCGCCCTCCCATCGGCTACTCCATCCCCAAGCCCATCTCTGCCCTGCTGATGAGGGGCTGGAACGCCTGTCCTGAGGTGAGTGCCCCCAGCAGCAGGAAAATGGGCACCTTGCTCTGGCTGACACCCCCAAAATCAGCTTCTGTGGGCAGGGTCACTGCAGGAAGGCCCAGGCAGATAATGGGATGTGTCAGGGAATAGAGGAGAGTTGGTGAATTGAGGAGGACAGTAAATTAACATTTAGCCTTTCAACAAAACTTAATTACTCATGGAATGCTGATGAGGTCTTGAGCTGTTACAGAATAAGTAGAAAATTCCTTGCTGCTCTCAGGTTTTTGTAAGGAGCAGCTAACGACAGCATGTAACACACATCCATTTTAGATTTGTTAATAAGGTGTCATTTTAAAGTGTTGACTTAAGCAAGCACTGAGATGGGTGCAGTCCCTGTTTCTCAGCATTCCCACAGCCACTTAGCCCCTATAAGGAGAAATCCTCTTTTCAGAGCCTCAGTGCAGTTTGTTACCCATTGCAGTGCCACTCCAAAGTCACTTCATCTTGCCAGTGTTTTAGAGCTTTGGGACAGAACTATAAAACAATTAACAGCTCAATCAGTCCATGGATGGCCAGAACTTTGCACAAGATGTGAGCAAAAACCTGTCAGAATTATTTTTATTAAAGGTATTTTGCTACTGTTCTTTATTAGGCTCTGTTTAGCTTTACTAAAGGTGTTTTGCCATTATTTGTTGGGGAAGATGGTGAGTTTTGGGGCTCAATGAGTGTCCACAGGTCAAAATTCTCCACAAAGTCTGCTCGGTTTAAAGAAAAAAAGGCAGAAAATGGAGTGTACCTGTAGGGGTTTTGCTGGATGGCCATGAAATGCCTGCAAATTAGAAAATGTATCCTTTTATTTGTCTTTAATTTCATTCAAGGCTCATCCCAGCTGAAAACTGGTTCCCATGTGCCATGTCCCTGTTCCTATTTATCAGGTACTTGAACATCTGTTTCCCAGAAACTTTTGACAGCAGCTGTTTCCAAAGGCAAACTGGTGATTAGAAGATTAGCAGCATCTCCTGAGAAGCCTTTTTCATTGGCTAATTGGATTTGTGAGCTTTAATTAGAGCCAGAGAATTTGCCATAAGGCCTAGGGCTGAGCTCTGTAAAGAAGTAAACATTTTAGTTTTATTAAGTGGAATTCTGAAGTTGTAGCCTGTTCCTCCATGGTCTCCAAGGGGCAAATCTGATGGATTCTGATCAAGCTCCACTGGAGATGACAGGGCTTGTCACATGCAGTGACTGAGTATAAACACTTTGTAAACTGGAGCTCAGGGACATGCTAAAGGTCAGATTTGTTGTTTTAACCAAACTCTTTTATAGCAGGAACCCGTGAGATCACCTGACAGTCAGGTTTGTGCCCCGTCACCCAATGGGGTCTCCTTCCTTCCCACCAGTCCAGTAGCAAGGAGCCAGCTCAGAGGACTCTGAGCTCTGGGCAGGGCTCTGTGCCTGACGATGGGTTTTACCAGGGTTGTTCCCCACACTGCTGTCCTAGGAGTAAGTTCCTCATAGCAGGGCTGATGGAGCCCGGGGTACTCACAGAGCAGCTGTTACAGAACAAGAGATTAATTGCAGTTAAAGTTCACATGCACACACGTCTTCGTGTTGGAGCCCAGCACTGAACCTGCAGTTTTCATCAGATTCCCAAACAGCTGACAGCTGTGCCATGAAATTCAGAGGGGAAATGATGGGGACTTGGACTCATCCCTCCCCTGCGTGCCAATCTAATCACATCAGATCTGCCCCCTTCCATTTCTAACCCTTCCATTTCTAACCCAGCCCTGGTTTTCCTCTTGTGTTCGCAGGGGAGACCGGAGTTTTCAGAAGTTGTCACAAAGTTAGAGGAGTGTCTGTGCAATATTGAGGTAAGGACCTGGCTCCCAGCCTCCCCCCAAGGACGGGGTCTGTGTGTGTACAAGCAGATGGGAGTGCCAGTGGGGACAGGGACAGCGGCAGCAGCTGAGGACAGCGGCGGCTGTGGAGCTGCTGGAAAAGCCCAAGGAACAGTGGGATACAGTGTAGGAGAGAGGGGTGAGGAAGGATTTGTAAATACGCCGTAACGGCACCTTTACGTTTCTTTAATGCAGTTGATGTCGCCAGCCTCCAGCAACAGCAGCGGGTCGCTGTCCCCCTCGTCCTCCTCGGACTGCCTGGTGGCCCGCGGTGGCCCCGGCCGCAGCCACGTGGCCGCGCTGCGGAGCCGCTTCGAGCTGGAGTACGCGCTGAACGCGCGGGCGGCCGCTGCCTGCGCGCTGGGGTGGGTACGGCACACCGGGGGCACCGGGCTCGGGGGCTCCCCCGAAGTCACTGAGGGACAGGAGGGGACTGTGCTGCCGGGACGTGGCGTGGCTGGACCCGGAGAGAGCAGCACCGGACCTGTGCCAGCGCCTGTGTCCAGCACAGAGCCCAGGCTGCCATTGGGAGGGCAGCGGAGGTGAAAGGGTCCTTGCTGAGAGGGGAAGGGACAGAAAGACAGACAGAATCCAGAGCCTTCCACCAGGTACAGAGACAACTGTGTACGGAAGAACCTCACAGAGGTTTGTGGGAGTCAGCATTGCTGGGACTGTTCCTGCCAGGATGCATCCTGACAACTCCGTATCACCCATTTCACACCCACAGAACGGGAAGAGCTCCTGATGTTTCTGAAGGCGGGGACACACGTGGGTTCTGTATTATTGTTTCAAGGGCAGACATAGCAACTCTCATCTCTAGGATCAGGGATGAACATGTTGGCAGGACACTGGGTTTGGTCCCTGACTAGAAGATAATTCCACAATCTTCCTTACCTGAGAAACGTGTTTGCAAGAACCTTTTAGCAGTGACACATAAAATACATGTCAATGACCCTGGGTTGATGCCTGGAATTGCTTCCAGGATGGCAATCCAGAGACAGTTGTGAAGCCCCAAATGAGGTGTTTGAGGGCAGTTACTCTGAGAAGGGGGGTCATGGTCTCACTTCATAACTCACTCCTGCTTTTTGTTTACTGAACTGCTGTGCTGGGCCCCAGGCCGATGTCTCATGGCTCTGTTCCTTCCTTCCACTCTGGAAAAAAAAAGTTCTCGTGGTCTCAGTCTTACCTGAACTGACCCCTCGTGTTTAAATTGCAGCACTGGGCAGCCCCCCTGTCAGGGCCTGTCTCTGGATGACTTGAGGAGGAACTTCCAGTACCCAGCTGTGGACAAGAACGGTGAGTGAGTCACTGCAGGGCACAGGGTCCTGTGCAGGGTGGCCGGGGGCACGGGGCTGTGCCAGCAGCACTGACCCCCTCTCTGCCCCTGCAGGGTACGTGTCCGACCCCCTGAGCACCATCAGGTTCCACTCCTGTGCTGGCAGCAGCAGCTTTGAGGACAGCAGCTGAGGGAGGCACTGTCCCCCTGCCACCAGCCCAGCCATGGACTCGCTGCACCACGGAGCCCCGGGTGTCACACGGAGCCCCCTGCACTGAGCAGCCTCAGTGCTGGTGACAGCGTCCCTGTCCTGCATTCTGCTTTTGCATCTCCCTCAGCTGGCCACCCAGTGCCACCAACAGGCCCTGCAGCAGCAGCTCTGACCGTGGGGCATTAAAAAAGAGAATAGAATCAGGGTAGAAGTTGAACTCTTCCTCTAGGAGCAATTACGGAGTTTACTGTGCTGTTATTTTCTGGGGTCGTTTTTCAAATTAACAAAATTTATCTGTAATCCTGTACGTGTGGCCAAGGCAGAGCTGCCTTCCTGGCTGAGCAGGAATCAGAGCCTCCCATTGCTGGGCAGGGTTCTGTGATGCTACTGGGGATGATTTTCCACAGCCGTGGTCCCTGAAGCAGGTCTGCAATGAGGCCTGGAGCAGCGTGACAGACATGACCTGGGACTCAGGGTGGGCTCTGACAGTGCTTCTGACACGTCTGCCATTACTTCCATAGTCCTGAAGCAATAAAAACGGGGAAGATTTCACTCAGCAGAGCTTAGAGGTCATTTTCCATTTGCTTTGTTTCACTCACTGGAAAGCTGAATGGGGAGGAGCTGTAAGTGCAGCTCTGTTGCAGCTCTCCCAGCACAGCCTCTGGTACCAGTCAGGGGTCACCACTGCTCCACTGGGCTCATGTCTCAGTGCAGTTCCATTTACACCAGCAGCTGCTGGGGCAATAGAAATGTCAGAATAAACACACAGGAAAGCCTGGGATGGGGCTCACAGGGAGACCTGCTGGACTCTGCAATCTCCTGGCCCAAGAAGTCACGAGATTTCCGTGGAAGGGGCTGAACAGAGGAACTATAAAGCTCCAGCAAACCGCAACAAAACAACATCCAGATTTGTCTACAACTGGAAGAAACCTGTTGTACTCTTTCTAGAAGGCAGCTTGCATGCTGTGAGGGAAGAAGAGCAGAGCAGAAGGGAGAAGGGGCACCTGGGATGCTGATGAGAATTCCCTACCTGATTCTAACCGGCCAGATCATGATCTGCTCCATATGGCAGAGCTGCAGAAGCAAAGGCAGGGAACAGGCTGATGAAAAAGGGTGGACAGAGATTAGGTCTCATTCTTTGGTCTTTGCACTGGCCAGAAACACCAACGATGCAGAAAAGATCCACTGTCATATCTGAAAAATCAGTTCCAGCACTATGATTCTTTTTCAACAGGAATTTTTTTCTTACAAATCTCTCTGCATTGTTTTTTTCCCTTGCTTAAAGTAACCGTGCAGTGACTCTGCATTTAATGACTGGGCCTGAAAACCAGAAACCAAACTGGATTAGAGAAACAAAAATGGAGCAAGGAAGCAGACTTCATGTGCATTAACACTCACTGATACCTGAGCTGCTGGCATCATCCCTGAGCACCTTCTCAGAACATGTCAGAGGGGAATACATTGAAACAACAAAACAAAAATCAGAATGCAAAACTTTTTTAGTTTAAAAAGCTCTTTACAAAGACAAGTGCTTGCAAATAATTTAAACACTAATTGAAATTACTGGTTCCTTGAAGGAAACAATGTCTTAGTTAATTGCTCTCTATAAAAGAAAATAAGGCTCAGGGGGGAAATGTTTCATAGGAGTGATCAGTTAGTAAAACAAATAAAAACTCTGAAAAATGTAAATGAGTAGAACATGTTCCAGAGCAGTCTGTGGGAGTGCAAGTAGCCTGTACTGTTCCCAGGGAAGCCTGAGGAGCCCAGCATACTGAAATATTTACCAAGAATGAGACACTAAGAGGATTCTTACCCTGCTTTGGAGACCTGCCAGTGCCTGGCAGCTGTACTGATATTTTAAATTGTTTAACGTATCAGCAATAGGTGATCTAGATTAAAACAATCTGGCATCCAACCAGACAAGGGTTTGGACAGCAGCCAGAAGTGCGCCCAGGATCCCTGCAGCAAATCCCGGCACGGCACAGCACAGGAGTGCTGGCACAGCACGGCACAGGACAGCACAGAACAGCCAGGACAGAACAGGACAGCATGGCACAGGACAGCACAGAACAGCTGGCATGGCATGGCACAGAACAGTACAGGACAGCACAGGACAGCTGGCATGGCATGGCACAGGACAGCACAGGACAGCACAGGACAGCACAGGACAGCACAGGACAGCTGGCATGGCATGGCACAGAACAGTACAGGACAGCACAGGACAGCACAGGACAGCTGGCATGGCATGGCACAGGACAGCACAGGACAGCACAGGACAGCTGGCATGGCATGGCACAGGACAGCACAGGACAGCACAGGACAGCTGGCATGGCATGGCACAGGACAGCACAGGACAGCACAGGACAGCACAGGACAGCACAGGACAGCTGGCATGGCACGGCACAGCACAGCCTGCACAGCACAGCACAGCACAGCACAGAAGGGCAGCCTCAGAGGCTCAGCCCCAGCAGGCAGACAGAGTGGTTGGCCATGTCTGGTTTGTACAGCTGAGCCCCAGAACCACTCAGGCAATTCCCAGGCAGGATCCCACCCTGCAGCCCTTGTGTCAGACAGATGGATGAGCTGCCCGTGCTGCCCACACCCAGCATCCCAGGGTCACCATCCCACACCTCTGCCAGCAATGCCAGGGCTTGGTGCCCAGTTCCAGGAGCTGGACTTTAAACTTTCCCCATGCTGTGTCTGCAGTGCACAGCTGGCATGGTTTTGAACTGATGAAATGCTTCTCTTCAGCTGTGGAATGCCACCGGGTTCCAGCTGTGTGAGACACATCTGAGGCACAACCATCAGCAGCCAGTGACAGGCAACTGAAAATACCTGACACTTCAGGGAGTTAAAAAAGCCTTCCTGATGAGCCAAGAATGAGTTTTGCCAGTGGCAACACTGTTGGATAGTTTGCTTTGCTCACATATGCTCATTTCAATAATTAGTCTTTTTTCTTTTTCCTGCACATCTTGTTTTTCCCTAAGTGCAAGCTACTTTTCACTTTGAAGTTAATTACTAATTAGCACTATATAGGAGAGCAGAAAGGACCACGGGAAGCATTTCCAAACCTATACATTATCCATTTCCATGGTTTTGCTTATTACCAAACTGCTGCCTGCTCAAATGACAGGGACAGTAATATTCTGGAAGTCCACGTATGTGTTCCTAACCACAGGATTATTTTCCCCAACTGTTACAACCATACGCATAAGTGTCCTTTATAAATATTCCAAGAATGTTAAATGATGAACTGTCAGCACTGCAGTTCCTTACAGTCACACTGCTCTGTTCATCAGGGCCTTCTCTGATGCCTCTGTAGCCCTGGAATGGCTCCCAGGGAATCTCTGCAAAGGCAATTCCCTGCATCCCTCTCTGTCTTTGCTCACCTGTAACCCTGAAACTGCCACCTGTGGGGCAGCCACACCTGCAGCCCTGGGCACGAGCCTCACAGGGGCACCTGCACAAGGCAGCTTTAGTGGCACAAACACCCAGCCCAAAACCAGCCAGACACCAAAGCCCAGGCCCTGCTGCACTGGCAGGGGTTATTCCTACAGTTAAAACACTGGCACAAACTGAAGGAGCTGCACAGACTGGAACAGGTATTTAATAGGCCTGAGTGCACATCCAGGTGGGGGTATGAACACAGAAAACACAACTCTGAGACAGTCCCTAGCACAAATGGGTGCAGACTGAACACACAAATGCAACCATCTCTAGTACAGGAACGGCTCCAGGAGGAAACACACAGCAACCACTTGATCACATTTCAGTTCCATGGATATTGATCTGAAGTGACTCACAGCACCAATCCACTCAAAATCCTATTTACACCAGTGTCTTTGCCGTACTTGGAAACACAGTTACTGTCCCCAGTGTGTGGGGCTGAGTCTGCTGCACCCACCAAGCTTAGAGTGCCCAGAGGCTGCAGCACACCCAGCCCCAGGTGCCCAGCCCAAAAGGGTCCCAGGGGCCCGTGGGCAGCAGAGCCTTGGGCAGCAGAGATGGGCAGCAGAGATGGGCAGCCAGCACCAGGCTGAGACAACTCTAAACTGACCACGCTCCTGGCATCCTCAGCTGAGCTTCCATGGACCACTCTGAGAGACTCCAGCTTCATGCATTTACAAATACTGCTTAGAATTGTTCTGACTTGAGAACTTCCAACAGTATCTCAAAGTGCCGAGAATGCCCTGAAGTGTGGCCAGCAGCGATCCTGGAGCCCCAGGGAGAGGGAAGCCCCCAAACGCCTCCTGGCACAGGGGTCACTGTGCACGCAGGGCTCCCCTCCCCTGACACGGGGCAGGAGGATCCCGATCAAAGCCCTGCCCGCCTGCAGGAGCAAGGGGTGCCTGGGGGAGGAGGGGAGGTTCAGTCAGTCCAGTATTTCTCTGGTTTTGCAGAAAAACAAGCCAGACAGCTGTGGAACAATCCTTGTGATTGCTGTTTTTATCATGCCAAAGGAGTGCTGTTTCCTGGGCCGACAAACAGGAGCTTGTTGCAGTTGTCTGCTGCACGCTGAGGAGCTGCTCCAGTGAAATGTGACAGGTGATGGTGGCACTCACAGAGCCACAGAGGAGTGATCCCAATCGGCACAGACCCACAGCCGAGCGCATGCTGCAGGACAGCGCTGAGGAGCTGCAGCGAAAGCTCAGAGCAGAGTTTCTTCCCCATCCTGAGGCTGTTCTGAGGACGCGATGAGCGGGTCTGGGTTTGCACCGTCCTACAAAACAATGACCAAACGTCACAGGAAACGTGCTGAACTCGGAGCCACTGAGGTGACATCTCCTGCAAGGAGAGGCCAGAGTACCAGGGAAGCCGAGAGCTCCCAGGGCTCTCCCAATGCCACTAGAGCTGCGACATGCGGGGGTACGGGGACCTGCTCTGCCGGAACGGAGAGAGGGCGGAGGGGCTCTGAGAATTAGTGCCACAGCAAAGGGATTTGCACGGGATTTTGGGAACAGGAAAGAACGCAGAAGCCGCCACTCAACCCTTGACCCAGCCACCATCAGCAGACATTAAGGACTGGATAAGGAGCGGGGCGAGGTGGTGCATCCTCTGTTTGTGGCAGGAATCAGGCCGGGCACTGCCGGGGGCAGTGCTTGATCCACGCAGAGCTCACCTGACGGGGACTGCGGCTCTCGTCAGCGGCTCCCAGGACGGCTGGGCTCCCTCCGGCAGGACTGTCCTTCCTCTGCTGCCCGGCTCCGGCAGCGCTGTCTGCACTCGCCGGGACATCCGCCACCTCGCTCCCTCTCGTGGTTTCACAGGGACTCGGCTGCTCCCCCTCGGTTTTCACTCCTGGCTGCTCCATCCCCTCCTCCCGCCGCCCGTCCTGGCCCCACGCTGTCCCTGTCTCTGCCAGCTGTGGCTCCGTGCCCGGGCACAGCCCCTCGCCCCCTGCGGACCCTCTCCCGCTCGGTTCCAACCCCCCATCTCCGTGGGCAGGGGTGCTCGGGGAGGTGTCTGCAGTCGGCTGCTCCCCCAGCGACATCGTTCCGAGCACGTCTCGGTGCCCTGGGGACCCGAGCCGCTCTGCGCCCCACGCCCGCTCCGCCTCGCCCTGGCCCTCGGCTCCCGCCGGCATCGCCCCCCTTCCCTCGCACCCTCCTGCTGCCTCCTGCTTCACCGCTCGCCCACCAGCCACAGATCCATCGGCCGCCCCTTCCCCGTCCCTCCCAGGCTCCCCGACCGCCGCCCTTCCCTTGGCTGACACCTCCTCTGCCACTGCCGCTCCTGTCCCGCTCCGTGTCCCCAGCACTGCTCCTATCACCCCCTCCTGTGCCATCGCCCCTGTGCCCACCCCGCTAGCCCCAGGCACTGCCGGCTCCCCGGGCGGGGCTCCTGGCCCGGCCTGGCCGCCCACCACAGCGATGGCCACCAGCCCGGGCTCCCCTGCCCGGCTCCCGCACAGCCCCGGGGGCGGCAGGGCCGCCTCGCCCACCGCCCCCTCCCCAGGAGCCCTCCCCTTCCCTCTCACTCTTCCACACCTCAGCCACCCCTCCATCCCAGCCGCCGGCTCCTTTGAACCTGCTGCTCCACCCGTGGCCTCCTCTTCACCCCCCGAGCCCGCTCCGGCCGTCCCTGCAGACCCTCCCTCCACCTCTCCTTCGGCTTCTCCTTCCACTGCCCTCCGTGTCTCTGCTTTGCTGCCCGCAGACGGGTTTCCACTCCAAAGTGCTTCTGCTGCACCTTCCTCCTCCTCTGACGACCCCTCAGTGGCATGATCCCCCCAGGCACCCCCCAGTGCCCCTAACCCAGGTGCCACCTCCAGCACAGGACCCTTGTCAGGCTCCACAGGCTCCTCCACCGTGTCCTCCGCTCTCCGGAGAGCGTTCCCTCCCACCTGCCATGCCTGAGCACTCTCAGGTGCTGCTGCTCCTGCCACAGCTTTCCCCACCTCCATCCACTCTTCACCTGACGCTTTGAGCTGGGAAAACTCACTTGGCTTTACAAACGCTTCCCCTCCAGGTATTGTTTCTCCTGTTTCCCCTAGTGCTTCCCAGAGAGCCCCAGGCTTCCCCACAGCCTCTTCCCCTTCAGAAATATCTTCTTCAACAGCCTCTTCTCCTTCAGGGCCGGCAATCCTGGCAGTCCCATCTGCTGCCACGTCGGCATCCTCCGCAGCCTGATCTTCCTCTGACACAGCGCCCACCAGAGCCTCCTTCCCTGCACACCGTCCCTCCCCTAGGGACTCCTCGGACCCTGGCTCACCCACCTCCTCCCCCGCTGGAGGCCCTACCACTCCTTTGAGGCCTTCCTCTGCAGCCTCCTCCTCCTCCTCAGTGACCCCCCCAGCCCTCTGCTGCCCCCGGGACACGGCTCTGTCTGCCTCCCATCCCGGCAGTGCCCCAGCTGGCCCCTCTCCCAGCGCCACCTCGCTCTCCATCCCCTCCACCGGCACCTGCTGCTCCCCAGGTGACACCTCTGTGCCCAGCCTCACTGCCTCCCGTGTCCCCTTCCCTTCGGGCTGTTCCTGTGCCCCGGCGCCCTCCCGAGGTGCGGATTCCTCCGGCGCAGCCCCCGTGTCTGTCCGGGGCCGTGAATTCCCCGCCCGTGCAGCTTCTGCTCCGGCCTCTCCGCTGCCAGCATCTCCCCCAGCAGCACCGTCCTGCTCCGGGGCTCGTCTCTGCCCTGTCACCCGCCCTTCTCGTCCTGCTGCCGCCTGCACATCAAGGCTTCGCCTCCCTTCTGCCGTGAAACCTCCATCTGGTGCTACAGGAAATAATCCAACAGTGGCTTCCTCAGCACCGTGCCAGTGTTAGATTGCTTTCTTTCCAGGGTTAGTGCTAAAGGTGCCATTTCTGCCCAGCATTGAGGGACATGAGCCTGGGCACCCACAGAGACCTTGCTGTGCTGCTTCTCGTCACATCCCTGGGCTCTGACTATGCCTTCAGTACTGCTGTTCTGGCATCTGGCATAAAGAATTTAAGTAAAAATGTTGATGCAAGGCCAGTCATGCCTGTCCTGCCTGCTCTGCCTCCCTCTGCCTGCAGAGAGCTCCTTTGTGTGTGTGTAAGCTTTACAGTGACAGAAAGTCAGAAATAGGTGGCAAATTAAATTGCTCATGTGAAAGATGCACACAAAGAAGGAAGAACACACAGCTTTCTGTGGGTTCTGTAATTACACCAGGGAATAATACAGGGTTGATTCCTGCCCCTGGGAACCAAGGCATTTCCCAAGGAGGCTGCACACAACCTGGAACCACATGGAGCCTCACTACATTCCTGCTTTCCACAGCTATTTTCCTGAGTCACATTTTTTTCATGGCCTGGATTCTTCTCCTAGAATCATCTAACTGACAAAAAAGCATTGATTGTACATGACTACAGATGTCATCACCTGATTTTTTACAAGTTAGGAAAGAAAAAAAGCACAAGGAGACTTTGACAGCCAAAGGAAAGGGAAAGGGCAAACACTTCGGTTGAAAGACTTCAGGTGAGTAAGAATTAATCATTGTCCCTGACTGACAGCCAATCTTACCTCCACTGGCATCACACTCTGTCCTTGCTGTGTTCTTTTCTTCCTCCTTGGCACATGGATCACCAGGATAAGGGTCAGAATTCACAGGATGATCACCTCCAGTTGCTTTTGTCATTTCCTCCTGGATTGGTTTGCAATCTTCAAAAACTTTCACAAAAAAAAACAGGAAGCAAGAAAGAGAAACCATTAAAGAGCAAAAGGGGACTAGAAGCCATCCAGCCATCTCAGCTTTAAAATGGTTTAAAATTCATTTCTGGACAAATCCTTACACTTGAAACACCAGCAGAGAAGCACCAAGCCAGTGTTACACTGTGAGTGGACACGGAGCTCACAGCAGCTCCCCGGGCTGCACCATGAACGAGTACCAGGGCAAACACAGCAGCACAGGCACACAGAGCTGAGCAGGACTGCACTCACCACCTCCTTCCTCACACCAAGGAGACTCTTCCTTGCCATCCTCCATGTCCTCCCTGCTTTCCCAAGGCACTGGAGGACACTTCTCCTCTTCATTCTTGTTACTTTCTCCTGACCCAGTCTGTTTGAATTCCACATTAACCTCAGGATTTTGATGCTGCATTGCCATTATGTTTTCATGAAAAATTCTAGTATCTTCCCTTGCTGTTAGCTCTTCTGGTTTTGTCTTTTCTCCTTCATCTATTCCTTTCTTTTCCAGTGCAGAAGTCTCCTGATTTTCCTCCATTTCCTCTTTGCCATTCACGTTGTCTGTCCTCATTCCAGCAGGAGAGTCAGTGCTGCACTGAGTGCTCATGGATGAGACAGGGTCTGCAGGCCTCCTCTCTGAAAACAGCAAACTTTAATTTAGCTTTGGTCACTAAACATCTGCATCCACTGGGCACTCACAAAGGGACACAATCCCATCCAGTAGCATTCTCTGAATTACACCATCTGAGGATATAGTGACAAAATCTCAGTAAGTGTGAACAGAAGAACCTTGCCCAGATGCATGATGCATTAAAATTAAAGCCATTTAACGTGGAGGGTTTTTTTCTGATAAAGGAAATAAACCAGAATAATTCTATCAATCACAAAGAAATACACCTCCAAATGCACCTCTAAATATGGCTGAGACAGAGTTTAGCACAGACCCTTGAGCTTCGTTTGATAAAAGACTTCAAATACAGAACAATCCATCAGTGCCCTTCTGTTAACTCATTGAATATTAGAAAGATCTCCAAAACCATGTGTAAACCCTTCAGGTTAGAGATAAACTTCACTGTCTCCTCTAAAAAAAACATACAGAGATCATCATATTAAATTCATAAATGGAAAATTTGAGGGGAAAGAAGGCAGTGAGTCTTTTCATCTAACAGTGAGCTGAACAGCAGAGCTGACTGCTGCACTGCCTTGCTGCTGTCCACAACCTGCATGGGCTCAAGAAGAGATTGGTCTGATTCAAGGCAGAAAAATCCAGTCCGGCTGAGTAAACAGAAGTGCCAGAACTATAATCCATGCAGAAGTGCATGTTCTGAAAAACATGTTGCACCAAGAAACCTTACAGCCCCAGTTTAAAGATTCCCACTCAGAGCAGTACTCCTCCAGCACAGGAAAATCTCTCTAGAGACAGAATCCTAGAAGCACAGAATAAGCTGAGTTGGAAGGGGCCCTCAAGGATCATCAAATCCCAGCCCTGCACAGCACCACTGCCTTTCCATTCTGACCTTCTAACAATTTCTAGATCTCTGGCACAGCCAGATACATTAGAGCCATTCAGAGCTATTAAAGACAGCACCTTTAAGACCCAGGGCAGCCTGTCAGGTTTTCTGGACTCCTCAGAAGATGTACAAGGTCACAGCTCCTGAGATGTGAGTGCCTGCTGACCTGGAGCATTGTCCTGCCAAGGGTCTCAGGGCCAGCCTCCTGCCTGGCTGCATCTCCACCTCAGCACCTGAACAGCCCAGCAAAGGCTCAGGTGCCTGGCCCTCAGTGCCAGGGGCCGCCTGCTCTTCAGTGGCAGATGCACAATTAATGACAGAAATGAGCTGTCTTTTACCTTTTCAGTAGGAATGGCAGAGGTTTCCTTGTGCAGACTCAACACACAAACTGTAAAACATGCATCAGGTCAGCTTCTCTAAGCCTTGTTATGAACAAAACTAACCTTGTTGTTCATCCTCAGAGTCCCTGCCTGAATATCCACCACTTCCATCTTTCTCGCTGCCAGGGGCCTGCAGTGCCTTCTGGGATGAGGTTTCACTCTCCTTTCCACAGTCTAAATTATGGTTTTTATCATCTGAGGATGACTCTGACATTCCATTCATTTGATCACCAGTCTGTCCCTCTTTGTTAACTTCTTCATCTGCTTCAAAATCTTCATCATATTCTAAAACAGAAGAATTACACTGTGAGACAGGAAACAGAATTCACAATTAATAAAGATCTTTTTAAGCAGACAGAAGTTAGCTTCATTAATCTCCTTTTGCCCTTAAATTTGCTCAGTCTTTTTAAAGCCATGAGAGCATCTAAGACCACAGACAGGAATTTTAAGAGCACATTATCATTAAAAAGCATTGTGTTCTTCATAGAATAGCAGAAATGCAGCAAAACTACTGATTGATGCACCAAGTATGATTAATACATTAAAACAAAAAGTAAACTATATTACTAGCCATGGAAAGTACTAAAAAGATCTAGAGCTGGGCAAACTCAGAAATTAAATGTAAGAATCTCTTATTACAGGAGAACTGGTTGTTGTGATGGAAAAAAAATTACAAGCAATTGAGAAAGCCGGAGAAAGGTAATATATTGTAGTGCAAAGTATGATAAATGTGTATTGATGTGGCTGAAGAGCAAAGAAGTGCCTTATAAGCTCAAGGAACTCAATGAACTCCAGCCAAAGGCACTGCAGAGGCTCTGACATCACACTGCTCCAACTGCCCCATCAGGGCCCAGGGGAAAACCCAGGACAGACAGAGCCTGCACAGAATCACCACTGTCACAGCCTCCTTCTGTACACTGGGCCCAGCCAGGCACTGGCCTGGCAAGCTGTGACATCTGATGGATCACAGAGCAGGCTGAGCTGGAAGGGATCCACAAGGACCATGGGGTCCAGCTCCCAGCCCTCGGCTCTGCAGGTGAGGATCCCCCCATGCAGACAAGGCTCCCCTTCCCACCAAAGCTGTGCTGTGCACGTCCCAGGCACCAGTGACAGGGCTGTGAGTGATTCCCACCCAAAATCCAGAGCCTGCACTGCTGCCCAGGCTCCCTGCACGCACAGGGAACACACCTGCACCCTGCAGTGAGCTGCCACTGCTGCCACACCAGCTGTTCCTTGTGGCCATCATTCCTCCCTTGGCAGATTTTACTGCTGCCCTCCCTTCCTCCCATCAGGGCTTTTAACACTGAAGTGACAGAACAGCAAGGACAGAAATGAAGAGTTCCTGATGCAGAACCAGTTAGGCAAATAAACAATTACCAAGACAATGAGAACTAAGGGAATAAGGAGATTTATTTTTCTGTACTAAAAATAAATTGAGATTCCAATTGCAGTGTTGGCAGTGAGGTCTCCTTAGGTAATTGTCAGAAGGGCAGTTCCTCCTGAAGGAAAAAGCCTTCATTAATCCCAAACACACATCCAGAGGGACTAATAAGTGCCAGCTGAGGAGCTAGACCGCAGCACTGTGAAAGCAAAAATAGGGATAGGAAGTAGGAATTAAAATCTCTCTACAAATGTGATTGCCTCTAAAGAAGACTATGATGAGGAGTAAGTAAAGGCAGAGACTGAGCTTGACACCCCTTCCATCCAGGACACCACCTTCCACTATCCCAGGTTGGACTTGAGCACTTCCAGGGATGGGGCAGGCACAGCTGCTCTGGGGAAGCTGTGCCATTGCCTCACCACCCTTCTCACTCACTTGCTTGGCTCCACCTCATCCTGCTGCATGGCTGAAAGGAGCCCCTCTAATTCCATTGCCCACATTTCTCATGCCCCAGTCGAAGCTGGAGGCCCACAATCCCACACCTTCTCCAAAATCCTCCTCTCCCATTTCCCATCCCCTGCTCATGTTTGGGAATACTGTACCCTTTCTGCAGATGTGTCGCTGACTATCTCCACTGTCTTCATCGGATTGTTTTCCCATTTTGCTCTTCTTATCAGAGAGTTCTCCCCTTTCTTCTTCACTGTCTCCAGTCTCCAGTGTTTCATCAACAGTTTCCACGCTTGTTCCTCGATGTGGCTTGATGAGCATCACTGAACATTTCTTTGATCTCTGCCTGCTGCAGCTGTCACTCGTCTCACTCTGCATAGCATGCTCCCAGCAACACACAGGCTCCTCAAGGAACTTCAGCTTCCTCTTGGGAGGGGATGGCTTTTTGTCCAGACCCATCTCAACCATGCACCTATAAAATAACAACAATTGGGAACGATCACGTTTTTCTTCCTTTGAACAATGGAGGGCAGCAGACGTAGTGAGTTGAGCTCGTTATCAGCAGTGAAACCCAGCACCCATCTGCCTCTGCACTGGCACCATGACTCACATGGAGAAGCACCCTGAAACCCCTGAGGGCTCCCCAAACACAGATGCAGCTCTTCCTTGAAGGACAGGAACACTGCCTACACTTACAGGTGACAACTGACATACAAACAGAACTAAAATTATTCCAAGTGCCCCTTAATTTGAAGCTGCACCAAGCATTGGCTGTGAAGACAGAACCACTGAGAAAGGCAGACGAGCTCTGAGTCAGTCGTGCTCTGGATCCAGACCCTGCTCTAACACCCAGTAGAGTGAAAACTGAGGGTCTGTGGGTAAGACTGGGGGGTTCTGAACTTCTCTGCTGGGTCTAAGAACTATGGGGGAAGAAGAAGATTGAAAGTTAGTAATTTTCAGTTTCTGTTCACCTACCTAAAAGAAACCCAAACAAATGGAAAACAAAGCATTTGGAATGCGTTGTTGGGACTGCTCTGCTTGTATTAAATGGAGCAATGTGCTCTCTCTCTCTCTCTCTCTCTTACAGTCAGGAGGCCCAGACAAGAGACCAGAGTTCCTAATCCTGATGGAACATTAACTGGAGACATGAAATGCCACCTACAGCACCCCACAGCCTCCGAGACACAAAGCTCTGTGTGGTACCTGCAGTCAAATCTGCTAAGAGGGTGAAACTGAAACTGAACTTTCACCTTAGCTAATTCCAAATCTCTCTGGGAAACCCCATTTTCTCCATGGACAACTATGTTTTAAAATCTCTTCCTCCCACAAAACTGCTTTTTGAATGTAAGATTTGATTTCAATTCCCCTCACATTCCAGTTGACTCCAAACGACTGTGAAATATGCCACAGTCATTCAGGCCAGAAATCTTGTTTTGTGGGCACAAAACAAAAACATGAGCATTTCTGAAGAGTCCTACCTCCTAATGCATTGTTCCTGGTGCTTTTTCCAGGGACCTCTGGGATATTGAAGCACTTCTGCTGTACAGAAATGCTGGATCTTGGCCAGCAGAAAGCTCTCAGGACAAGGCTTACAGCATGGTACAGAAATCATTACAGCATCTCCTCTTTGTGAGCCAAAGCCCTGACCCACCAGGGAAAATCAGCTGGGACTTTTACTGGGAACCAGAGTGGCATTCACTGTTTGTCACAGAGCAGAAAACAAACCCAAGCACACTGGGCCTGAAGGGATGTGAAAACAGTTGTCATTTATGGGGAAAATCAGGTACGTGGAGATGTTTTTAGGGATCAGATACGGTCAGATGGATTGATAAGAGGCAGGAAAAGAGACATGTCACTAAGAGTAAGAGGGGAAGGGGGATAGAAAGGGGGAGTAACTTAGGAATGAATTAATCCAATTTTTGGATACTATATTAAATTCAGAAAATTCACTTCAAATCTTTCTAGAAATTACAAAAAGCTGAGATTTGGGCATTTCCTAAAATCCATAGCCACAATATCCATTCTGAATTCAGATGCTTTTCACTCCTTTGCACATGCGTTTACGTAAATCATGTTCATTGTTAGACTGGAGCAAAAAATATGGTACAATAAAGTGGAATTTTTTTTTCTTGGAATTCAGTCCTTTTCTGAAGGAACAGAGAACACCTCTGTGGAGAGTCTCTTGTTCCAGCTGCTTGCTGCTCTTTTAAAAATTATTTCTTAAAAGAATATAAAATATTTTAAATTATCCACATGTGCATAGTTTACTTTTCTGGCCTGAATTAACAATTACAGAAAAGGAAGATTTTATGAAAATTAAAGCCTCTTGGCAGAATCAGAGCTGTTGGTCACAGCACTGACTTTTGTCCAAACCCAAGACCTTTCTGCACAGATTTGGTTTCTGAACCATGGCAAATATTCAGTGCTGCCTTATTCTGAAGCCAGGGGTGTCACAACAGAATCTCACTTCAGAGGCAGAGCTGTTTAAAAAGAAATGATCATAGAAAAAGCCTCTGGAAACCACAGCTACCTGAGCAGCATGCTCAGGATTTCACTGCCCCTGTGGCCACAGCCACGCGGGTGGCACGTGTCCCCCACCCAGAGCCACTGCCCCACAAACACTGTCCTCACTCTGCACACACCACGGGGAGGCTGAGCAGCCACAGGGACTGTGCTGGCACCCTTGGATGTGAGGCCCTGACAGGTAACCTCCATCCTGCACCTTCCACGGGGCACTGGGAAACAGAGCAGGCTCTACAGAGCTCTGCGGAGCCAGAGAGATGCAAGAAGAGAAACAAGTAAGAAACTCTCTCAAAACAAAGTCCTTGTGAGCAAAGCACACTTGTCTCCATACTTGTAGCAAGGAGGTGCTCCTGTCACATGGAGAACCTTGAAGTATTTGTTTGTGTTCCGCAGCCGGGAAAGCCTCTGGTGTTTGTACTCACAGCAACAGCTCACCCTGTCAACTTGTATCCCATTGAGAAAAAAGGTGAGGCTGAAGGGGTACCCAAGGTACCTCTTGGAGGTGAACTGGAAGGTATCTGCAAGCACAGAAAGGAAGGGTTCAAAGAAAAATATTGCACTTCACTGTCAGGCTGCTGCAATTGCTGAATCTCAGCTGCATGAGCACAGCACCCAGCCCTCTGTGGGCAGGCACTGCAGCTCCTAGCTCTGCTCAGCAGCTGCTTAAACTCTCCCCCTCCACACACACAGCCCTGGCTCTTGCCAGCCCCAGAATGCTAAGGTGGGACTGCTAGGACTGCGTCACACTGTCCGTTTGGCCACTCACTGCTACAGCAAAACAAAGGCCAGAGCCTCCCAGCCATTTCCTGTGTCCAGTTTCCCAGAACACAATCTTTTACTGGTGTGATGGAATTGCACTCACATAAAGAGATGGGAACTGGGCTCCCACTATGTACTTTTCCTTCTGGAATTAGTAGCAACATTCACTGATGTATTTTAGCAACTCAGATAACCCCTTTTTAAGGACAATTTATTGCTACAACTGCTCTATTAACCATGTATCTCTACAGAAAATAAACCTAAGCCGCAAGTATTTTGTTAAATCAATTCTCTAAATTCCTTCTACCATCATTGCAAAAGTAATTGTAACCTCACTTTCAATCATGGGACAGTAGATCTGGATTTAATGTGGAGGCAGATGGTATAAGCATCCCTAGATGCATAAATCTTGAGCAAGCTGAGCTGAAATCATTCTGATTTCAGGGCAAAGTTTTAGCCAAAAACGATGTTGCCAGAATCATATGAACTCTCTGACTCTATCCTTACCTCCTTCCAACAGCAGGCCTTTATAGACACGAATGTTTTGTCCTCCACTAAATTGCTGATAGACTTCAATTTCATCCTTGAAAGCAATGAGGGACACGTGCTTGCTCTTTCCCAGGTAGACCATGGTGACGAAGGCGTTGCTGCACAGTGGGGATCTGGGGTACCCTCTATTTTTCTGCAGAAGAAAATACACAGAAATGCCTTCAGCTTCCAGCTTCAACAAGGAGTGAAAACAAAGCTCACATCTGTGCAGCACACACTTGAGACTTCCAGGCTTTTATGACAAATGCTGAGCTGATTAAATTGGGAAGTGTTTGTAACGTGCAGAGAGTCTGGGATATATTTCCAACTGAAAACCCAATGCATTGAATAGCCCCAAACTGCAGGGACCAAGTTTAATGACCCAGATCATCCCTCCCAGTCCTGGGTACCTACAACTTTATTTACAGGAGTTAAAACTGGCAGGAGACAGTGTAACTGATGTAGTGCTCATACACTCAAGGCATTTCACAAACCCCTGAGATCCTAGGGCCAGCTGTAGCCAGAGACAGCATCAGATTGACTCAAGTGGAAGGCTTTCAGTAACAGTTGCTATAGGTTACTGTTCAGCACCTTTTTTCCCCCCAGCTGATGAAAAACACCAAATGTTTTAGTTTACAGAGACGTACACAGCAATTATATATTTTAATAGCTATACACTTCCTTTATGCAAACTAGGTATGCACAGCTTCCAGCATGAAGTGGCACAGCAGTGAGGAAGGTAACAGCCCTGTACAGGGACAGAGGCCACTCACCTTTATTAGAACTTGCTCGTTGAATGCAGTGGTGGGACGATAGCGCCGCGATGGGGGCAGCCCTCTTCTGGGGAGACACCGCTCCCCCGTGTGCGAGGGGGGCGACGGCTCGGACACCACACGGCATTTCATGACAGGGAACTGATATGGTGAGACACCAGTCACACACCCCAGTGAATTCATAAGCCTTAACTGATTCCTCTCCCCCTGGGAAAACATTTTAACCAAGTGACACAGCTTTTGCAAAAGCAGCTCCCGAGCAGAGGGCAGCGGCCGTACTCTGACTGCCTGGCACACAGAGCAACGTGCATCCTTTGGAAACAGCTCCTGAACTCAGGGCCTGACATTTTCCTCATTGAAATATTTCCGTGCTAAAACCCTTTCTTTTAACTTGCAAGACAACATTCATATTGCTTGAAAACGTCACCCTCGGAGATACAGACAGCACTGCAAGCCAAGCCCTGGCTCCAGCCCCGCAGAGGTCCCACCTCAGACAGAACCCTGCACAGCCCTGCTGCTCCCTTGCAGCTGCACAGCACATCCCCAGGGCAGCCAGTCATCCAACACAAACATCACTTGGCATCACTTATACAAGACGTGGGTCAAAATGCTGCTTCCTCATCTGAGAAGAGATTTGGTTCTCTTGCAGAATGGAATGAAGAGGACCAGGGCCTTGAAGGGCAAGACATCACTAGAGAACAAGTTCTGTAAACACTGCATGTTGTGGCTCTGAGTTCTGTGTCACGTTCTCAGAACTTGCATCTGATTTAGCTGTTTTGTCAGTTGTGAGAAACCATTCAAACACCCATAATTTGAGTAGACACAACCAGGACCAGCAAACTCTTGGAGAAGGAACCATGACTGTCCCGATAGGCAGCAAATGCAGAGCAGAAGGGAGCTATTTACACAGTGTCTGCCAGCCAGTGGTAGCAATCACAGCCTCACCCCAAAACCCTCCCAGCCCATGGAATGCACATCACAAAGCCAATTACATTATGTTCTTCTAGAACAGAAGACAAGTCCAAGTATCACTTGAAAGTAACTGTGTACGTATCAAGACCATGTTTAAGTCTTATTCTCCAAACCCACTAGTGTGGCTTTGTAGAAGGAATGATCAAAAAGAAAGGAGTTTTTTGCTACTTTGCAGCTGTAGATGAAGATGAAAACTTGTAGCACTTGTAAGTGAAAATATTCCCTAGTTACTGGAGTTAACCAGGTGTCTGCCTCTCTCTCTACATAACAGAAAATTTACAAAGAGGCTGCTGCATATTTCCTGGAGCTGTGTTTGGTCACAAAGAACTCTACAAAAGGAGAAAACAAACAATGGCAAAATCTCAGTGTATAGCTTCCAGTGCAGAGCAGCACCACAAAGAAAAAATAATAGCACTGCTGAAGATACTTGGAAGTGATGAGTGATTTCAGGTACCTACAGGACATGACATTTTCTAGTCTGCCTCCTAAGAGCCAGACGCCTTTAGGCACCTCTAACTGACCATCCAAAACAACTCTTGGCCATAAATACAAGGTTTGCTACTGACTGTTCACCACACAGCCTTGGAGCAAACACAATGAACTGACAGAAACTGCAGCAGTGTGCTATGGACTTCAGCACATGGACACAGACAGGATGCACAACAAAAACATCTCTATTTCTGTTCAATACTCTGCTTTTTTCTGACTGCTTTCTTTCATGTTTTCCTTGTATACCCTTCAGAATATCAAGTTAGAATGTTAATGCCTAACAGCACTGTTTAACTGAGGTTGACTCACCACCTTATAGGTTTGGGGGTGATGAGGACAATATCCACAAACACAATCAGCTCCCAGTCCAGGTGACCTCTGTATGAAGAGAAGGTAATTCAGGACTTGAAAGTTTCTCTTCAATATGCACCAATTACCATTATTGATATAGAGAATCGGTTAAAACTGAGATAAATATTTGACTTTTGACTTTAGGCTTTTAGTACCATTATATTTCAAGAGTATATTAACATTCCTCCTTTGCTGTTAACAAAGAGCAAAAGCCAGAGCTCCCAGACCACAGCCCTCCGAAACAAGCTCCAGTCTGATTTAATTCCTTCATCTCTGTTTTCTAAAAGACCCCCATCACTTTCAGGACCTTACAATATGTGTATCCTTGTCTGTAGCCCCTGTGTCCACTGACAGTGCTCAACACACTGATACCGGCCCACCTGAGGTCATCAGGCAGATAAAAGGGAAAGACTGAAGCAGATTGATCAGAGAGCGAAGTTTTGGGGCTTTTTTCTAGGTTCTGATGTGCCTTTCCTGCAACACTAGCTTCTGGAGATTCCTCTTTAACACAGCCCAGCAAATCAGCCTCAATAGTCAAGGACGAGGCACTAATCCAGAATGATGCAGGCAGGGAATGCTCTGGTCTTTGCCATGTGCAGAGTTCCAGCTGTCTGTGCATCCATGAGAGCCCCTGGAGAAGCTGATGAAACTCACCCAGCGCGAGCGACCAGTTCGCTCTCTGGCCAGCGCCGGACTGCGCCCACTACGGCCCCGGGGAGCGAGCGGGGGATGTGGGGAGTACATGACAGCTTGGGGTGACCCCCTGAATTTCTCCATCTGAAAGAAAAGGAATTTACATCCCTGAGGCAGTAATCCAAAAGCAGTGATGTCTGTCTCATTACGTCTGTCTTTCACTGGGCAGCTGAGACAATCAGCGGCCCGCACCCAGTGGAACAGCTGGTTAAGGAAGGAAAGGAAATCACAGGAGAATGCAAGAACAAGCAAAAAGACTCGTCCCCACCTCTGATTCATTTTCCTGCAGCTCTCTCTCCAGCTGCTGACCCACCAGATTCAATTCATCTGCCTGTTTCTGTGTATTTCACAGTTCTTGGTTTGTCTGAAGGTCTCTTTTATATTTGAGTGCACCTGCCACTTCCCTGCTCTGACTGTAGCCTCTCCCAACCTTCTCTTTTCACCAACCCAATGCTGGGATGACTGCCCCCCTGGAAACAGACAGCTCTGTCTCTCACCCTCCCTTGCTCAGCCATCTGCCTTTCTCCTCTCCTTTCAGACAAGCGACTCGGATGAATTCACTGAATGGATGAGGTGAGAATTAAATTACACCGCTGGCTCCAGCCAGGCTCCTGCATCCCAGCACACCCAGATCAGGTATCTGCAGGTGTCTGACTGAAGGAAACAGTTCTGGTTTATGTTCCAAAATTATCCAAGCCCAGGATCCCTTGATAGGGTGCCAGAATCGCTGCTTCCATGGGGTGACTTCCTACCACAGGAGTTCCATCAGCAAGCAACACCTTTGAAATTCCCATAGTGACCAGTGTCCTTCAGGAAAATCTCCTCCTCTCTTTACCCCATGAGTTGCTTATAGATGTATTATCTACAATTTAACAGATCTGACATTGTTTACCAGCTGCTCAATGAAGCAGCCACCTTCTCAAGGCACTCTTCTCAAAGCACTCAGGTTCCTAATACAGAAATAAAATGCTGAGCATGTTTCTGCCAAAATGAGGATGACTTTTCCCATTTGAATTCAGGGGATTGAACCATTGACTTCTATGAGATTTCCATGACTCCAGGTACAGAATCAAGTTCGACCTACATGACACCTAAATGAAGGCTCCTACAACCTCTTTCATTTCACATGCCAGTTCTGCCCAAATCCTGTGGAGAGGCAAACAACCAAACACGTGAGCTCAGTGCTCAGCAGCAGTCAAAAGCAGAGAGGGTCTAGAATTACTGGAAGGAGGGTGTATCTTGAATTATTGATTCTGTTATGGCTTCCCATTTCAAAACAGAAATAGTAGAGTGAGGAAAGGTAAAAAAATAGCAACAGTAATGAGAAGCCTGGAATGGCTCAGGTAAGAAAAGTACAGACTGAGGACCTTCAGTTTGGAAAACTGAGAAGGAATATGAAGAACATATGTAAAACCACAGATGCCTTGGAAAAAGAACATTTAATAACTTTTGTCATACCAAGAACAATGGAGCATCAAACAAATGTATCAGGCAGCGCATACATTAATTACTAAGCAGGAATGCAAGGGGGTACCATTGCATGCAACTCATGATTTAATCACCCAGCAAAGAACACTGCAGAAGTAGAAGAATAACCAGATTCAGAAGGAATTAAGTGCATAAATGGAAGCTTCTGAACTTCTGGACAAAGGAAGGAGGAAACTTGGGGCAGGATCATCCTCTACTTGCCTGCTTCTTATACTTTTCTGTAAGTGTCAGAGACAGAGCACTTCTCTCAATGAATCCCTGCTCAGGCTCATGGTTGTTACTCAACACAAGCAAAACTGCCAGGTCCCATCAGCACCCAGCATGTTCAAGCCTTACCTTCAGTGTTGGTATCCTCTCTTTCCTCATAGAATAGTCAAGGTTCCTTTTCATCTCCAGCTGGTGATGACACTATCAATGTAAGAGGAAGAGAAATCCCATTACTGGGTATTATGAGATGTCAGTGTGTGCAAGAACTCTTGCTTCTGTCCTGCTTGTCCCTGGCCACTGCCCTCACTGAGCCCTGTAAGAAAACTACTTGGATTGAATCTATTTGCATTTCACCTGCCTATATTCACACAGCCAAGGGAACAGCTGAGCACTGGTAAAGCTGCAGAAACCAACTCCATTCCTGATACCCCACAGGAATGTGCCCAGATTTTGTACTCAGACAATATATATAAACATGTTCAAACTGGTTTGTTTTTACTAGGATTTTTTAAAGCAAACTAGCCCTGTGAATACCACCTCATAATCTGAGGGCTGTCAAAAAGCACTGAGGAAGCCAGGACAGTGCCTGCTCTCACAATAACACGGTTTCACAGTGAGAGGCCCATGGAGGTTTCATGGGGAGCATCAAGCACAAAGAGTGCCCCTCTTCCCAGCAGGAAAGAGCCTTGCAGGGGAGCATGAGGGCACATGGAAAACAGTCCAGTATCAGTTAGCAGCCCCTGGCTGCCAGCAAGGAAGCACCTGAGAAGGCTCACACATCCTCAGTAAGGCCATACCTCCATGTCAAGGACCTTTTGAAATATGGCATCAGCCAAGCAGTCCTGGACGTATCTCTGGTGGTCCCTTCTCATAGCATTGAGCCGGTATTCTTTCTCAGGTATTATTCTTCCACTCTTTGAGATCTGCCATACACAGATAGAATGTTACTGAAAAGGAGAAGATTAAATAAAGCACGATTTGAAACAGTACAACTTCTGAGATCACTTCCTCCTCCTGGTTAGCTTCCACCTCTGCCCCTGACATGGTGCTAGGACTCACCTTCCAGCACGGGATTATCTTGGACCCCATGAGCTCCACCAGCAAAATGGGAGGAGCCACACATTTCCAATGGCCCAGGGGTCAGCCTTACTCTTCACAGGCCCAAGGGGATGGAAAGGATTAAACCCTTGCCTCCCTACTGCACCTGCCTGTGCAAAAGACAGTCACACCTAGGAGTGCACCAGTGTTTTAAAAAAATGTTCAGCATATTCACCTTGACCAAATCCTTCAGTTTTCCATTAAACGTTTTTGAAAAATAACACTGAAGCTATTTAAACAAGTCAAAGATGTTTATGTTCCACAGTGTAAAAGCCCTGAGTGAATCAATGTGATGCTGTATATCTGCAAACTGAAACACTTTGCAGAGGGAAACTGCAATGAGCAAAAGGAAATATGGGGGAAAAAAACCCACAAAAACATTAGGAATTGAATGTAGAATTGAGGGAAACTTTTCAGTCTCACCAGTCCTGATTTCTGAAGATGTCGTCTTATCCTGGCATTGCTGAAATATCCAACCAGGTGTTTGTCTGTAAGGCTGTTATAGGTTGGAAGAAATCTGCAATAAAACCAGTGGAGATGTTTATAATCCCCTTGACTGACAAATTATTACAGTTTAAGTTAAACACAGCTACGCTAGAGTTTGCTACACAAAATGCTGCCTTAGTAAATCCTCCTGCATTTGGTCAGATAAATGCCCATTCGATTATGTAAAAGCAGTAGCTTGTGGTGTCCTGGAAATTCATACCAGCATCACTTGTGACTTGTCCCCAAGGCCAAGAGCTCAGTGTGGGACAGCAATGCCACCACCATGGCGTGGGCCCTGACAGCCTCCTCCACGAGCAGCTCCCACAGCAGCTCCTGGGCTGACCAGCCCTGACCACGGGGCTGGAGGGTGTGCCTGGAGCTGGACTCCAGCTGCACAGACCCAGCTCCACTCTGCCAGGGGCCCTGCTGGGGGCAGGGACACCTTCCACTGTCCCAGGCTGCTCCAAGCCTCATCCAGCCTGACCTTGAACACTTCCAGGGATGGGGCAGCCACAGCTTCTCTGGGCACCTTGTGCCAGGGCCTCACTACAAAATCACAGTTACCAAAGATCAGAGCTTCAAAAAACTGAACCTCAGATGTGAAAGCTGAACACAAAAACTGAAGCATCCATAATTTGCAGGTATTTTTTTAAACTACTCTTAGCACAACCGTATCTTACTTCACCTGCTGGAAAAGACGACAAATAGAGAAGTCAGGGACACTAGGATGCAGTTTGTAATTCTCTAAATCCTTTCACATTTTACAGTTTACACACTCAGGCACAACATGTTGCACAATATGCTCAGCCTGACCTTTGGGCTCTCTGGGTAGGATGTGCTGTAGTTGTACAAGAGACTGATCTCTTTTGTTTTCTCTGGCTGTAGATTTGAATGCACTGTGCCTCTCTTACATCCCTTTCAGCTGGATAATTCAGTTCTATTCAGTTATATCAGTCTATTGCTAGGCTGATCTGCCACACACAAAAGCACACGCAAGGAAAGAAAGGACAATTTTTTTTAAAGTAAAGAGATCATGGATTTACAGGAATTTTATGTGGGGTTCCACAATAACCTCAAAGGTAGCTGCCAACAATAAATTAAACTTTAAACAAACAATGTACCTTAGCCTTTTATGCCTGTTGGTTAAACACTGGTATGATAGCAACTATTCTATGTCACTTTTTTAATCCAGAGTTTGCATTTGAAACCAGCAGATTCCACCAATTGTGCTAAGTACCCATTCATGGTATCACCTGGCAACTGCATGTTGAGGCAGAGGAGAAACTCAGTCCAACTCCTTTTCATTCACTTCCTTCCATCTAAGATTTCCTGGACCATACAATTAGTCAAAATTCAGCTCCCACCTGAACACAATGATGTGGCAACTTCTCTTTCACCAAAGTCTCAGAATACGTATCTTTTCATTTAAATCATGAACAGGCTGGCCCTTAAAAATGTTGAATTAAATTCAAAGTTCAAAAGGGTATTAGAGGAAATAAGGAAATGTGTTGGGCCTGAACCAAAACCCATTAAATCATTGGAAAGGATGCAAGTGGGCCCACTGAGGTTTGGCTGTGCCGTGCTGCCCAGAGCAGCCACACTCCAGCCCTGGAACCCCCTGGAGCTGGCATGGGCCAGTGCCTCAGGGGTGGCCAGGAACACTCCAGCAAAGCAACCGCTGGTCCTGTTCAGTCTGCACACGGTACCAACAAAAGGATAAGGGAAGTTCTCGTCTGAGCTGCTTTGTTCAAGATTCCAGTGTTTAAGAACCACACACAAACATCACCTTTAAAACCTCTGCAACAGGCACAAGTGCAGAACTGACAAAATCCATCTTAGGAAAAAACCCAGCAAAGGGAAAGCAGCAGCCTCAGACAGCTCCATACAGCCCACGTGTCACAGTAATCACATCCCTTCTCGGGGTTTTCCTGGGACTCCATTTTCTCTGCCCATTTATCCTGTTCATTCTTCTCTCTAAAAATGCTGGAGTTTTATTTGAATAGCAGACAATTTTTCTGGCACAAAACCCAAAGTGACTGATCTATAGATTCCTGGAGTATGTCTGAAGCTCTTCTCAAGATGAGTGTCATGTTTGTTTCTCTGGCATCGCAGACAGTGACAACTCTTAGGCCACTAATTTTATATTTGAGGTTTTTTAGAATTCTATGATGCTATGATCATTGACACTATTATTTATTAACAGTATATTTGTTTTCAGCTGGCAGCTTACCCAAAGCACTACACTCAGAGCTAGAGCTGTGTACCATGCTAAATTTTAAGACGCTTGGAAGAATTACCAAGATAAAGCCACAGCAGGCATCCTATGTATTTTGTAAAGCAAGTCTTCACAGTTCTCACAGTGCAATTAAATCAATGATCACCAAATAAAGGATGTGAGAGAGCACCAAGGCTTCAGTTATTAATCGGCAGAGTCACAGGGATCATGGTGCCTGTGCTCTACCTGGCACCTGTCTGCCATTCCCCCCATCCCAAGGAAGTCTTAAGCCTCACAACCAGACATGGAACTGGGAGCCAAAGGACTGTTCTGCTACTGATTCCACGTGGGGCCCAGGAGCAAGTCCTACCATTGCTTCCTCACTCAGAGCATTGTCCACTAAACCAGGATGTGCCAGACTCTGCCATGGAGACCTGCAGAGATGTTCTGTTTCTCAGTGTTTGTGACATCAGCTCGGGGAAGTCCGGATTCTCTGAACTCAAACCCTGCAGGTGTGAAGGCAGGTAACCAGGGAATCCCCTGCAGCCAGCGGCCCCATTCCGCAGGGCTCCATCACCCCTGCGCACAGCAAGGCCTTACCTGCACGGGAAGCCTCGGGGTCCCGCCCGCAGCCAGGCAGATTGCCGGGCTGTCTGGAGGCAGGTGGGGGCACCCAGAGCCCCTGTCCATCCCCCAGTCCCCGCCCCAGCGCCGCTGCTGGCCCCGACCCTGTCACTATTCCCGCAGAGCTGAAAAGCCGATCCGGAGCGGACCCCGGAGCCCCGGAGCCCCCCGCCGCACTCACCGGGACTGCGGGGCGCTCATGGCAGCGCAGCGGCCGCGGAGGGCACAGCGCTGCCCCAGCACCCGCGCTGCCGCCGCGTCCCCGGCGTCGCCAGGAGACGGAGGCACGGAGGGAAGGACGGGAGGAAAGGAGAGACGGGAGAGAGGGAGGGAAAGACACAGGAGGGAGGGAGAGACGGGAGGGAGGGAGAGACGGGAGGGGCCGATGCTCCGCCCGCCGCCCCCGCGGTGTTACAGAACCACAGAACCCCAGCATTGATAGGGTGGGAAGGGCCCTCTGGAGACTCCGAGTTCAAGCCCCTGCCAAGGCAGGGTCACCTGTTTCAGGTGACACAGGAACGCATACAAGTGGGTTTGGAATGTCGGCAGAGAAGGAAACTCCACAGCCTCCCCAGACAGCTCTTTCTGAGCTCTGCCGCCCTCCATGGAAAGAAGTTTTTCCTCATGTTGCAGCAGAACTTCTTGTGCTTCAGTTCATGGACATTGCTCCTCATCCCATCGCGGGGCACCACTGAACAGAGCCTGGCACCATTGTCTGACACCCCTTGGAAGTATTTGTATGGATTGGTGAGATCCCCTCTCAGTTGTCTCTTTTCCACACTAATCACACCCACCTCCGGCAGTCTCTCGTAGTCAGAGAGATGCTTCAGACACTTCATCATCTTTGTGACCCTCTGCTGGACCCACGCCAGTCGCTTCTTGTCTTTCTTGTACTGAGGCGCCCAGAACACCACAGCACTCCAACTGGGTGGGGCTGGCGTGGGGCTGCAGGACACTGGTGCTGCAGCAACGCCGGACTGAGAGGCGAAGGGAAGGAAAAACAGAAAGGGAAAATGGAAAAACTAAAAGAATAAAGAAAAAGGGAAAAGGAGGGGAAATATAAGAAGAAAAAGAAAAACATAGAAAACTTAAAAATAGAAGTATGGCGATGGCATCTTCATACAACACAGACCCAGGAACTCAAAAATATAGCATGAGGTGACAGGATGCATTTCCAGTATCAATCCTGACTTCCATCTCTCAGTCCGGAGGACAGGAAGTGCCAAAGTGTGCATGGCAATGGACACCTGATTTACTGAAATAAAGGAGACACAACCACCCTTCCGTGTTCATTTTTCCCTTCTTCCTGCAGTTCTTGTGAGTCCCAGTTGAAGTACAAACTCACAGATAATGCTTCCAGGGCCACAGAACCTTCCCTCCTGATGCGTCCGTCTGCCTTAAAACGTTAGACTTCACCAACCTCACGTTTTCTGTGGCCTGATCCACCCACACTCAATATTGATCTGCCTTCTGTAAAGGGAGCAATTATTAAGAACATCAATATTTTCTTCCCAACCCTGTAATTAAAGTCTCAAATTCGCTTATTGTATCATCCTGCAACACAGGAAAAAGGAACAGACACAGGACAATTACAATAGAGAGGAGATGACACTTTTAATGACTAGAAAATGTAGGCAGCATTTATTTGGGGCACAATGAGATTAACCAAGAGCAGCTGCTTCTCAGAGCAATTCCTCTCATTTCTGTTTCAGAAACATAGAACAGCAGTTTCCAGACCCTTTCACTGTACACAATTCCTCACTTTGAACCCCAAACCTCTCCTGCAGATGCCAAAGTCAGCACAAATACAAGAGCCTGTTCAACCCTTGTAACCACCCATGGCAACACCAAGCAGGCTCCCCCTGGGAGCCACTGCCTCCAAAATCCCATCCAGTCAAATCAGGAGAAGATTCTCAACACACTGAGAGAATTGTTCTGCCAAATTCAATGGTCTGTGACCCCCACTCTCTTCCTCCATCCTTTTCTGCACTGCCAAGGGGCAGCATGTCCCAAAAAGAGAGCCAAACAAGGACTCTCCAGGTTGACACATTCTCTAGATGGGTCGCTTGCACAGATCAGACACACCTCAGTCCTACCTCATTAATTCTATTCACACTTCTTTCAAAATTAAAAAAACTCCTTTCATTTTCACAATACATTGGAAACTGACAGAAGAATAAACGTTATATGATACTCCCAACAAGTCAGTCCCATTCTGCCAGAGCAGCTGCAATGTGGTAACACAGAACTGCTCTGACACCTTCTGGTGACAAACGCCACTACAACCACGGCCCTTGGGACAGCCACGAAGAGGACAGACCCGAGACTTGCTCTGAATTTCACCTCTAAACATCATCCACGACACAGTAGCAGCACTAAGCAAGAAAGGAGCCACTGCAAACCATCAGCCTCTCATTCATGTAACAGATCCTTACTGAATTAAGAACGAATGAAAAGTAATTTAATATTTGAACACGAAGTACAGAGAAAAGGTATATACTTTTATATGCACATCACCTCCACAATCATATCCGTCATTAACCGTTCCTTTTAACCTCTGTATAGTACTTTGATATTAAGAGATGTTTTACTTTCTCTAACAGCATTGTCAAGAGGAATAGCAGGTTCCCAACACAGCAAGCACCACTTCTCAGGCTGCATTCTGCTTGAGACAACAGGAACAGTCAGCACCTTTCACCTGGATGATCAGCTGAGACACTACCGACACACATCACTTACACCAGGTGAATCACTTTGATCTTCACATGAAAACCACAGCTCCCTACTCCTGTGGGAACTGCAACAAACAAGGAAACCAGCTTCATTCCCCTGGGGCAGCCTGGAGGGAGGAAGGACCCCACTGCACCTTGGCAGACAGGGTCCCTGCCTTCCCACAGCTGAGCTGGCCTTGTCCTTCTCTCCTGAAGCAGCTTTCTAAAAGCACACACTGAAACACTAAATTGAAATCATTAACTCTAGAAACATTCCACCATCTTTCCTGGCAAAACCATCTGTTGTGCAATGGCTTTAAGGTTTATGAGAACGAGACACAATGAAATGACCCAGTGTAATGGCAAAGTGACCCCACACTGACACCTGCACACAAGCCCCAGTGCTGAGGATGTGCCCTGTGCCTTGCCCACTTCAGGGGATGGAGCCCAGGAATTTCACAGGAACTCTTCTGTGCCACAGAATCCATGCAGCCTCTGCTCTCCATGAAGCCAAGGCTCCAGGAGACTTTATTAAAGGTCATAGGAAGAACTGAAATCTTCACAACCAGCCATGTACCATCCAGGAATCAAATGCTTCAGTCACAATCACCAGTTCCAAAGAGGCAAATCCCAGCTTGCAGCTCCAGAGTGACAGTCCCTATGGGTGAGCCAGGACACTGTCACCTCAGCCCTAGGGGCACAGACAAGTGGAACTGCCTCTGCTCCAAACAGTTTGCATTTGAGAGATTCTGCCCTTCTTTTGAGTTGGAAAGTGAACTATTTTGTCAGTAAAAGCTTTTATTTCAAGAAAATTGACAAAATTTGAGTACAAATTTTGTAGCTAAAAGAATTTCTAATTAAATTAAAAGAAGTTCTAATTAACACACATAGTGAGTTATTTAATTCTGGGTACCTGTAAAAAGCACTTCATTCTGTGTTACCTACAGTGGCCTCACTCTGCCTTCACACAGACCACGATACCAAACCCTACCATCCCCTGCAGCACAAAGCACACCAGCAGAGAAAATTCATTATTTCCACATCAATCAAAAAAGCTACCAAAATTACTTTTCAGCAAATGCAACTCTGCTCATTACAAAAAGAAAATGTTAATTAATTCATCTAAGTGAGCATTTTGTGCTACTGTCAACCATGATCAAAGGTATGTTTGTAACATACATTCAGTGATCCATGTAAGCAAAGGTGCAGTTAGAACAGCTACAAAATAAATGGAAAAAGGTGCTCCTTTATAGAAGGAGCACCATCTTCCCTCGGGCACCACTGCTACAAATAATGTCTTCGTGAGCCTTGGCTACTTTCCCCAGGGGATATTCCAAGCCCACAACAGGTTTCAGCCAGCCAGCTTCTATGCCATCAAGGACTGCTGTGGCACATTCGTGCCTCTCCTCCTGCGTGCAACAAACATAGTGTTTATGACAAGGTCTTTGCATTTTAGAATAATATTGACAATTTATGCAAGAGTTAAACCAAATTCCACAACCTGAAAATATTTTATGAAGTTCTGATGTTGAATCAAAACATAAAAGAATGGATGTACAAGTTTGTCACAGTGAAATTATTCTTTCATTCCTACAAATAATTTTAACTGTAAATAAAGGGGTGCTGGAACAAGCCAATAAAACATTACTTTAAAATAGAAATGTTTCTTACCTCAGTTGCAAGAAACAGGCTCACTCCAATTATGCTGGACTCCTTGCTCATTGTGTCTCTTGGGTTTATCTCTATGCGTCCTCTGCAGCCCACAACCTGCCCAAGGGCAGAGCAGTTCAGTGTGATGCTGAATGCACAAAATCAGTGACACAAGCACCACCATCACCTCCCTGCCCAGGGACACAAACACTCACCATCACCCTCCCTGCACAGGACAGCAGCTGCAAGTCAGCATCCAGGTTGACATTGGAGAGCATTTCTATGATGATATCGACTCCCCCTGGCCCTGTGCACGCCTGTACAGGACACAGGATGTTATTTTAGTTCTTGGCTACCACCATTAATTTTAAACATTACAGAAAGCATCCATTCTACAGCTTATTGCTTAAATTTTCACCACAGCCTTTGTACTGCAGCTGACAGCTAATGAGCTGAATTGTAGCACATTTTGCTGTTCTAACTTATGATGTGATCCCATGCTGGAATTTGCTGAATGCAAGAAGTTCTAAACACCACTGCCTGCGAGGAAAGCTCAGCTTTTCCAGACTGAGAAAGCTTTTCCTTGTGTAGAAATGAAAAAGGCAGTACACTATTGCTCCTACATAAATCTGCTTTAAAGTCCCCTGCAAACAACTGTGCACGTTTTGATAAGAACAATGCAACCTGCATTCCTGAGCCCTGACACATGCCTACCTTAATTTTCTCAGTGTAATTTGGGTCTCTGTGATTAAAGGCTTGGTGAGCGCCGTTTCTCAGGATCACATTCATGCCCTCCTCAGTTCCTGCTGTACCCAAAACCTTCAAACCACAAGCTCTGGCAATCTGACATGCTGCTAGTCCCACCTGAGGGGAGAAAAAAACAAAACAGAAAATTATTTTACCTATGTCTTTCTTAGAATTTTAAATTTTGAATATTCTACCAGCAACTTGGAACTTCCCCATTTAAAAAGCTAACTGGTAACTTTTTTTTTAGCCAGCAATTTGGATATTAAAGATAGCCAAATTGTCCTTAAAAAAGAAAAGATATTTACAGAGGCATGGTAAATTTCTGAGGTTTTTAAATAGCTATCAGCATTTGATATACATCGATGCAAAATGTTGTCAAAGCTGGGCCATATATTTTTGATACAAATTCAAGGAAATTCTTCTCTTCACTGCTGCTATTAATACCAGCATTATAGATGACAAAGAAAATCTGCAGGCACAAATTTTATTAACACTACTTCTTTAGAAAGTAAATTCTCAGTGTCTCCTACCAGCTTTGCACTCCAGTAAGAATAGAAGCACTACATTTAGTTTATGAAAATTTTTAAAAAGCATTATGATGCTAGATGCCATTCTAGTATCTCAGAATAAGATACGAGTTCATATTTTTGTTGTCTAAAAAATAATTAAGGAAACTTGGCCTGTTCATAGCAGCTGTTTGATGCATCACCAGAAACTGTGCAAGAAAGTGCAGAGTGTGGGAGATAAATTAAACTAGAATGCTGTGTGATAGAGATCTAAAATAAGTTTGTCATGAAAACCCAAAGAAAACTAGAAGTGCAATTTCATATAGCATTTGGTCATAGGTTTATATATTCCAGTACCTTTCCTTGTGCAGCCAGGTGTTGGCTCAAGGGTAAAAACATCCCAGAAATGCACAGTCACCCTGCACCAGTGACTTATTCTCAGAGGACTGAGAACAACATGTATATATTGGAAAATTACAGCTCTCTGCTATCAGTTATAAAACTTTCAGACCAACTACCACCTGCAGCAAACACCTGTTCAGTGTGTGACCCTCTGACTGGGAATCTCACACCAGCACTCGTGCAGTCTCACGGTTATTGAGAATAACAGGGTTTGTTCTAAGACAGTGCATCCTAGAGCATCTGAAATAAAAACCTAATCTGCTGATCTATTGATAGAAATATGCCCATAACTCATATCCCAGGCAGAAGCAGATGCAAGGACAGAGAGCAGTGTTCTCTGCCACTTGCCTCCTTGGAATACTTACCCCCCCACTCGCACCATGAACCAGCACGCTCTCCCCTGCTTTGGCACAGCCTCTAAGTGAAGAACACAAGAAACATTGGCACTGTGATTGCAGCACATACTGACTGAGTATGGGGCTGCAGTTACTGACATCAAATCTCATTGTTCACACAGCATTGTTTCCAATTTATGTTCCAATCACTATGGCTCAACAGATGTCATAAGCCTTTATGGGAGAACAAGGAGGCAAAATAAATCCTGTGATTGATGACTTGAAGCAACACGCAGCCAGCAGCCAGTGAGGGCCTGGCACTGAGCCTCAGTTCGGGACTTTGGTTCTGCTCCACAGCACCTGTCTGCTTACTGAGGAAATTAGAACTATTGCTGCTGTTCTTCCCTGGCTAAAACAGCAGTGAGTACCAAAAGGGAGTCATATGTTTTATTCCATGAAGCCTTTCCAGCTGTGTTCTCTCACGAAAAAAGACTTAACAGGAAAACACAGCCACAAGCTTCTAGGTCACAATTATCCGACAATTCCATCAGTGTAACCTTTTTAAACATTTCCCACTCATCAACCTCCCCATTTTACAGGACAGTGAACACAGACCTTTGGTACTGTAAACACCAAAGATTAAAGTGCACAAACACGGTTTTGGTGCCTTACTTCTGGAAAAGAGCCCGGTAGGCAGTGAAGTAGGGCACTCCGATCGCTGCGCCCTGCCTGAAGTCCAGTTTGTCTGGCAGAGGAAAGACTCTGTTGGCTGCAGCAACTGCATACTCTGCATATCCTCCAGAAACCGTTTCAAGGGTGAAAACTCTGTCACCTTTCTAGAATGGAGAGAGAGAACACAGAGAAATCAGTAACTTCCCTTACTTTTTCCTTAATAAACAATAAGAAGCAATCTACAGAAGTTTAGGCTACTGTTAACAGCTCTCCTATCAAAAATAACTAGTTATATTTGTCAAAGAAATTTTTATAAATTCTGATACGTACCATCAATGCAACACAAAACATGTAATTGCTTATACTTAAACCTAAGCATCATAATTCTAACCCCACCCTGCAGTGTAACACACAAACCTACTGCCTCATTAATATGAACCTTAATGAACTTGGACTGAAGTCAGGAATTCCATCTACAGATTCCAAATGCAAAACCTCAAAAGCTTTCACAAACACAAAAGAAACATTTCTGAATTATTTAAATATGGAAATATATATACTCTTAATTTACCCTGAGACATCTCTCATTCAAGCCAAGAGCACCACAATTGTCAGAGGAAGCAAAAAGTCACACACAGCAAATACAGCAAACTGCTGATAAGAAAATACGAATAAAGATGATTCTTCTTTCTTGATAACCCAATCTCTCAGGTCTCCCAAAACTGTTACATAAATTCCAAATCAGGAAATTCCAGCCCAATTTTAACTACAATTTTTATGTTTGTTTGGGACCAAACGTCTAGTGACGTAAACGGGATAACCGATTTAAAAACTAAATAGCCGACATTGATATCCTTTAGCAAACTGGTATTTGCCTTCTCCTGTCCTAAGACTTTCCCACTGAGAAACTCAAGTAAAATTACTAGACAGGAGCAATACATTATTTGAACAGTTTTAGCAACAAGTAACAGAATTTATGGAGCTTTATAAGTAAGCAATTTCCACTTCCCAAATACTTTACAGAAAAATTTTCAGTTCTGTCTGAAATTACTACCCTCAGTAAGAAGCATCCAATCTCACCTATTTCTGCAATGCCAGAAGAACAGCCCCAACCCCCCACTTCTGCACACCAGATATCACTGCTGAAAGCAGACAGATTGCAGTGCCTCTTCTGAGACCTCTGAACTTCAGGAGGGCACAGCATTCCTCACAGTGCCACCAGCAGACTGGTTTGCCAGTGTGATCCCACTGTGTGCTTTTACCAGTCCCTGAAGGGGATTCCCCCCTTGAACAGATTACATGATTATAAGCAACAAAACCAGGTACAGTGGCACAGCAATCAGCCAAAGAGCACCCATTAACCAACGGTGAATCACACCCCAGAGTGTAAATACCTTGAATGCAGTCACGTGTTCCCCCACACCTTCGATCACCCCAGCCACGTCCGAGCCAGGAGTGTAGGGTAAATTCGGTTTCCTGGCGTAAGTCCCAGAGCGAATATAAGTCTCGACAGGATTTACCCCGCAGGCATGGACTTTAATTAATACCTGAAAGAAAAGACACTTCTTAAGCAATAACTAAAAGGATTTAGCCCTTGAATCCACAGCACAGCGTTGCAGCATTTTTACTGAATTCTCAATCAGCCTCTGTGACAACCCAGTATCAAACTGAAGCTAATTTCAGGAAAATCTTGATGTGGACTATATATCCCATATATCCCCATATATTCCACAGAGGAAAGAGCCCTCACTTTTTAAGCATGGTATCTCAAGTCGTCTGAACACACTGACTAAAACTCACGTACTGTAGGTGCAGAGTTCTGAGTTGTATCTCTCATTCTGTCCTGCAGGCACCTGTTAGCATTCATTATCACTGTTTGTCTTTACAGTGCTCACATGTACCTGATTTTCTTTAGGAACAGGAACTAACACATCTGACTGAAGTTTAAGCACTTCAGGGCCACCAAATTCAAACACTCGGACCGCTCTCATCACACTCCTGGTGGTTGCCATCGGCCAGAGGATCTGGGAAAAAAAACGATGAGATCCCCGGTAGCTGTTCAGGTCCCAGGGAGCCTGAGCCAGCAGGAGATGCCGTGCACCACGGCACACACCGCGGGGCCCGGGTGCGATCACCTTATCTTGTAATAATGAACCGAAACAGAGGAAAGGAAGGGAGGCTGCGGGGGCAGGGAACGGCCCCGAGCTGCCCTGGGGCTCCCCGCCAGGAGGAGCACGGGATCCCGGGCACGAGGAGGAGGACGGGAACCGCAGCCGGGGCCCCGCGGCCAGCGGAGCGACCGCCGGGTGAGAGGGGTGGGACACACGCACACCTGAGCCAGGCCCCGCACACACACACACACACCTGAGCCAGGCCCCGCACACACACACACACACACCTGAGCCAGGCCCCACCCACACACACACACCTGAGCCAGGCCCCGCCCACACACACACACACCTGAGCCAGGCCCCGCCCACACACACACACACCTGAGCCAGGCCCCGCCCACACACACACACACCCCTGAGCCAGGCCCCGCCCCTCGGGCCGCCTCGCGGTCAGGCCGTGCCCCGGAAGCGCTCCCTGCGATCAGGCCCCGCCCCTTCGAGCCGGCCCCGGAGCCGCCGCCGCCGCCGCCTGAGGGCCGGCCGTGTCCGCTGTGGCTGTGCAGCCCGGCACGGGCAGCGTAGAGCCGCCGCCTTCCCGCCCCGTCCCCCGGGGGAGCGCCGGCGAGCCCCGCGCCCACCGCTTACCTGCGGAGCGCCGCTGCGGCGGAGGGCGGGGGCGGGCGGGGGCGGGCCTGGCCGGGGCCGTTCCACCGCTCGGCCCGCCCCGGCGCTCGGCCGCGCGCGGAGGTTTGTCCCTCGCGGGCCGCCGTCCCCCCGGCATGGCGGCGTTCGCGCGGCGCAAGGCGCAGCGGCTCGCGCGGCCCGACCCCAGCCGGAAGCGCGCGCTGGACGCGCGAGCCGCGGAGCTCGTGCGGCTCCTGAACGCGCGCGAGCGCTTCTGCACCACGAGCTCGTGCGACGGGAGAGTGACCGTGACCGTGAGTGTGGGACAGGGACACGGCACCGTGACCGTGAGTGTGGGACAGGGACACGGCACCGTGACCGTGAGTGTGGGACAGGGACACGGCACCGTGACCGTGAGTGTGGGACAGGGACACGGCACCGTGACCGTGAGTGTGGGACACGGGAGAGTGACCGTGACCATGAGTGTGGGACAGGGACACAGGGGACAGAGGATACGGGATGGGGACACGGGACACGGCATCCGGGATAGGGATACGGGATCCGGGAGGATCACCCTGGCGGTGGGTCTGGGATGGGGTCGGGATGCGGGTCCCGGCATTGGTTGGATGCTGGGATGCCGGGATGCGGGTCCCGGGAGTGGTTGGATGCTGGGATGCCGGGATGCGGGTCCCGGGAGTGGTTGGATGCTGGGATGCAGGGATGCGGGTCCCGGCAGGGTTGATGCTGGGATGCCGGGATGCGGGTCCCGGCAGTGGTTGGATGCTGGGATGCCGGGATGCGGGTCCCGGCAGTGGTTGGATGCTGGGATGCGGGTCCCGGCAGTGGTTGGATGCTGGGATGCCGGGATGCGGGTCCCGGGAGTGGTTGGATGCTGGGATGCCGGGATGCGGGTCCCGGCAGTGGTTGGATGCTGGGATGCCGGGATGCGGGTCCCGGGAGTGGTTGGATGCCGGAATGCCGGGATGCAGGTCCCGCCCGTCCCGCGGGTTTTGCTGGCACGGGGCTGCCGTCCTGGAGCTGCCGCTGTTCCAGTGCTCCCTGCTCCGTAGCCGTTCTCCGGTCGGTTGGTGGGACACCAGCGCTGCTGGCGGGCCCGGCCCCGGCGCTCGGCCGGGCGCGGATCAGCCGCGGTGCCAGTGGCTCCTGATTCAAGGGGACGCTCCTTATTTCCAGGGACCGTTTTTGTTGCAGCGTCAGATCAAAGCTCAGCGACCTGCGGAGCCGCTGGAATTAATGGTTTGTGTCCATCCCTAGGATACGGACGGCTCGGGGATCCAGAAGAAGAACTGCACGTGGCTCCTGGTGACGCATGACCCGTGTGTCAAAGATGATGTGGTAAGGGCACGGGGTGATACAGCCTTTATATTTATTCATTGAAATGCTCTTGGTGTCATGGAAAACACATCGTGTGAGAGGGTTTTTATTCCTGCTACTGAGGTTAATTGATACTCTACCCTCCAAATTAGCTTTTTTTAGATGTGTTGCTTAATAAATTCTTCAGAACCTTTTTGAAGAAAATGCTTTTAAGCTCAGTATCAAATTCTCTGTATAGTTGTAAATGCAGCTGATATACCAGAAACTTAAACAATTTCTTACTGTCTGGAATCATATTTAAAAATTCTTGAATAAAAAAAGTCTTGAGCCTGGCTTGCTGTGCTAGCAGACAGACACCTGAAAGTGGTGTAACTGGAAATCTCTTATACTGCATTATTAATTTAGTATCATTAAATCCCCTGAAATTAAAAACATCTATAGTGCAGGGTTTTTCATTTTCAGTGTGCTTTCAAAATAGTCTACTCTTTGCATATATTCTTTGTCCCACAAAAGAAGCAGTTGCAAGGTCAACATTTTCTCACTTAATTTGTAGTTCACTTTACCATACATATACATTCTCACACATGCACAAAAGTCTCCTCCAGATTATTTGTATTCATTGGTATTCTAGCAAAGCAAAGCTTGCTGAAATTTCCGTCAGAAAATTTCCGCCCAAGGAGAACGCTGTAGGGTGTTCTTATGTCTTACAAGAGGAAATATTCTGATTTTTAAATAAGTATTTTTGTGTATTTTCCAGATGACAGCACTGGAGAAAGCCACTGGTGATGTTGTGTTCAAGTTTGAGCCATTTGTTCTTCACGTGCTGTGTCAGGAGCTGCAGGACGCACAGCTGCTGGTAAAACCACCTCAAGTACAATGTGACATTCTTACATTCCTGCCTGTAAAAGTATTGGCTCCTGGGTAAGCAGTTGCACTTAGAAACAGTCCCAGGTGTGCTGTGTGTTTAATAATTAGGGTAGGAAAGTAAGCAGATGAAAAAACAGCTTTAAACTTGGAGAGGGTTTTCGTGTACTTAGAAAGGAAAATGGCTCACCTGCAATTCAGCCTTCGAGCTGCAGCACACTGCCCTGTGAAACATTACCCGGGGGGCCTGGGCTGCTCTCACTGGCTGAAAGGGATGGATCTGAGATGTTCCTTTGCTACCAGCCAGGCCATTGGGCTCCATTTTCAATTGAGTGATGGAGTGAATGATTTGAGTGAATTGAGTGATGCCTTTGCCTTCTGCTGTTCCAGTGTGACTGCAGAGAGCAGCGAGTGCCGTGCTGGGCTGGTTTGTTGTTAGTGCAGGGAGCTGAGGAGCTCACGTAGGGTGCAGCTGCACTCGGAGCCATGAGCAGGTGGCATCACTGTCTGTGGAGTCCCAGCTCGTTGGGATGGAACAGTTCAGTGCCCAGAGAGACCTTACATCCCTTCTGCACTGATGGATTCAGACTATCAGGATCCACCATGGGCCTCTGAAAACTGCCCACTGTTTGTGGGTTTGATCTTAAAAAGTGTTTTAATGTAACTATTTTTGCATAAGTCCGGGTAGATGGTTTTGAATAAGCTTTTTGCAAAACTGAGATTGTACATTGCTTTGCAACCCATCCATAAATATTTTCTGCTGTGAAAGTATACAAGACCTGTTTAAGAATTTATTTTTTCTGCAGCATTCAGTGGCTGTTGAGTCTGGGTTCAGGAACTCTGGTATTACAGTTGGCAGAGGAGGAAAAATTACAATGGTAAGGACTCTTCTACTGTAAGGGATGTAACAAAGTCATGTTACATTAACCTTGATTTTTGTACGAGCCAAGACATGACTGGTGTCTAACAGCTGTTACAGGGCATGCTATAGCAAAGAAATAGCTTGCTGCTTTAGGTGACAGCAACCTAACTAATCATATGGATAAGCAGGTTTTTTACTATAACGAACTGCCTACGTTATTTAAATAACCTTCATAAACTAAAAAACTTTATTCCAGGTAAATCATGTGTGTGTTTTCAGGCTGTGCGGAGCACTCACTGCTTAGAAGTTCCATTGAGCCACAAAGGGAGATTGATGGTCTCTGAAGAATATATTGAATTTCTGGTACATGTAGCCAATCAGAAAATGGAAGAAAACATAAGGAGGATTGACAGGTTTGTAAGAATACACCAGTTCTGTTCACGACATCTGATTTTTCTTCAGTATCAGCTAAAACATTAGCAGCCACTTTTTTCCCCTTACATGTTTTGGTTACATTCTAAAAGCCTTCGTTTCTCAGAGTAGTTTGCAGATTCTGAGCAAATCTATAAAAACAGTAACTACAGAATTGTTTCTGTCTAGATTCCACAAAGGCTTGGAGCTGGCTCTGGAAGCTGCTGTCCCTGCAGACACATCGTTTCCCGAGGGGCCAGAGAGGAGCCGCTCTGTGTACGTGCACAGAAGAAAGAGACAGACTGCTCAGGAGCAGCCCAATCCCAGCCGAGAGCTGGAACCCCAGGAGGATACTGAAAGCAGTCTTGATCTGTTTGCTGAAATCATGATATAGACTAAGACATTTGAAAGCAAGTGGTGAACTGAAAAATGATTGTAATGCTCTTTTTAAGAGGCTTACATAGTCCTGTGCTCCAAGTAGTAATACTCTCATGGACATTGGCCAGAAAAAAGGTAATTCACAGAACAGTGAGCAGATGTAGCTACAGGACACAGAGAACAAAGTTGTAGAATGTTTATAACTGTACTGTTGAATTAACAAAAGGGTACTCCATCAGTTATCCCAGAAATAACTGGTTTGCTGCAGCCTTTCATAGTGTTCTCTGTGGCAACATTTCACTTCCAGCTTCCTGGGTTTCAGGGAGGGCAAGAGGTGCTGTGGACAAGCACTGAAGACTGAACACCATCTACTTGTGAGACAGCCAATCCATGAGGTGGAAATTCCACAGAAGGCTTCCAAAGTAGCACTGTGTGCACCGGTCTGACCTCGTGTGCGTTTGGGTGGGCTGGTTAAAGTGTGACTCAACACTGGGAATAGTTTCTAACAGTGCAGAGCTGCTGGCCAGGAGCTGTGAACAAAACTGGAGTCCTACACCCCATGGGACAGCAGGCAAGTGGTGGGAGCAGCTGAGGGTCCCACAGCAGGACAAGGGCCAGCAGCTCCTCAGGTGTGGGGACATGGCTTCTGCCCCAGGCATTACTGGAGCATTGCCAGGATGAGGGCGTGTGTCAGACCTTTGTAGTCACCATTTTCCACTGACCTTCCTCCACTGAGGCTCAGCTGCCTGTCTGGGCTGAACTGAGACCCTAGGGCTTCCATCAACAAAAAGCAACATCTGCCCCCATTCAGAGGGTCGTCCCCAGCCTGCTGCCTCAGCAAAGCCCTGGGGAGCCCATGTTGCGATCCCCACTGCTGGGAGTCCCACTATTCCTGCAGATCCCTCCTCAGCACCTGGGGGGCAGGTCTTGCATGCAGAGGAGGTAGTTGTTGCTTGTGGACTTCAGGAGTTTGTTCAGAATTGTCTGAACCCTCCTCTGCATGAGACATTTCTTAAAACATCTGGTGCTGGTCTGTTGGACGTGGCTCAAGGGGTTGATGACACCAGCACAGACCACAGACACTGTCACAGCCCAAACCCTCACACTGTGAAATAGCTCTACAGTATTTTCTTTCTGAGAAAAACAGTTTGTCAGAAACTGATGTGTGATATGATCCCACATTCCTCTGAAAAATGATAAAAAATTCCGGATGACTTTTTGGCATCTTAACACAAAAATGTTACCCTAACTGTTGGCATCTTGTTACTTTATTCCCATTATTTCCAATGGTTAAAGACTGCTGGGGACCTACGAAAAAAACCTAAACAAGAAAAATAAACAGGGAAGGATCAGGAAAACATGTTATTTCAGTGCTTAAAATGTAAAACAGTTTTTGCAAGGTTTTCCTGATTTTTTTACACCACATCCGAGGTCGCAGGAGGTGATGCTGGGGTGGTTTCACCACCCTGACTGTTCTGGGACCAGCGGTTCTGCAGGTTCTGAGCCAGCTGTGCTCCCCACCACATCCATGCCCTTGGGCACGAAGTCACCGGAGTGATTCACTGGCATAGTTCTGTACATGCAAATCACAGATGTTGGGAGCACAAGTATTCGCTTGAAATAGTGTCTTCCTCTGGAATTCAGGTACTAAATTGGTTTACAAGAGCACGGCAGTAACAGCTGCAGAGTGCAGTGAAATCAGTGTTTTCACACGGGGCAGCTTTGCAGCCTACCCCTGGCAGGGCTTCACTTGAATTTAACCAAGTCTCAATTTAACTTTAATTTAATCAATCCCAAGTTTTTTTAATTTATTATATTAAATGTATCATGCACTGGAGGCTTAGCAGCTCTTCAGTACTTTTGGTTACTGAAAATACACAATTACTTTGCAATATCTTGTCAATTTGATTTTACATAGTGGGATATTATGGCAAATGTTTCACTTCTGATCCACCCATAGTTGAAACTACCCCAGCAGAAAATGCTGGGTGTTTTGTGAGAGAACCTTTGAAAAGTAATTTGAGTCTTTGAAAAAATATATAAATGCCTAAATTTCCTGAGCTGTTCACTTAATTTCTTCCCACCAAGAGAAAATAAAGCCGGTAAGAATTGCTGTCAAGCGTGCCGTGCTGGCAGTGGTGTGGCAGCAGGCAGCTGCTTGGGATCAAGGTCAGAGAATTCTCAGCTCTTTTTTTTTTTTTTTTAATCAGAGAATGACACCCAAATTCCATGTAGAGATTACATGAAATATTCTGCTTTCTGGATGCAGTTTATTTATGGTACCAGAGCAGATATGCTGTTTTGGTCAGTTTTACACTGGAGGGGAAAAGCTTGTTTTCATTTTCTACTGGATCCCGAGGAAAGAGAAATATTTTTCTCAAAATCAGGTTTTATAGTCATAATTGCGATTTTTGCAGAGTAATTCTGACAGCTCAGAGCCTGGCTGTTGGGTGCTTGGCCCAGCTGGCAGATAGCACCTGCTCGGCCCGAGCCCGAACCGCCTGGCTCTGCCCGAGCCCGAATCGCCCGGCTTTGATCCAGCCCGAGCCACCCGGCTCTGCCCGAGCCCGAATTGCCCGGCTCTGCCCCATCCCGCACCGCCCGGTTCTGCTCCGTCCCGCACCTCCTGGCTCTGCTCCATCCCGCACCGCCCGGCTTTGTCCCATCCCGAACTGCCCGGCTCTGCTCCATCCCGCACCGCCCGGCTCTGCCCCATCCCGAACTGCCCGGCTCTGCCCCATCCCGAACTGCCCGGCTCTGCTCCGTCCCGCACCTCCCGGCTCTGCCCCATCCCGCACCTCCTGGCTCTGCTCCGTCCCGAACCGCCCGGCTCTGCCCCATCCCGAACTGCCCGGCTCTGCTCCGCCCTGAACCTCCTGGCTCTGCTCCATCCCGCACCGCCCGGCTTTGTCCCATCCCGAACTGCCCGGCTCTGCTCCATCCCGCACCGCCCGGCTCTGCCCCATCCCGAACTGCCCGGCTCTGCCCCATCCCGAACTGCCCGGCTCTGCTCCGTCCCGCACCTCCCGGCTCTGCCCCATCCCGCACCTCCTGGCTCTGCTCCGTCCCGAACCGCCCGGCTCTGCCCCATCCCGAACTGCCCGGCTCTGCTCCGCCCTGAACCTCCTGGCTCTGCTCCATCCCGAACCGCCCGGCTCTGCCCCATCCCGAACTGCCCGGCTCTGCTCCATCCCGCACCGCCCGGCTCTGCTCCATCCCGCACCGCCCGGTTCTGCCCCATCCCGAACTGCCCGGCTTTGATCCATCCCGAGCCACCCGGCTCTGCTCCAGCCCTCACCGGGCGGTGGGCGCGATGCTGCTCGGGCAGAGTCCGATGCTCGGCACATCCCCTCGGTGCGCAGGTGACAGGCACCTTCCTCTGTCTCGAGGATTCGGGCAGAGGTCGGAGGTGTCGGCACGACCGACGCTAACGGCGGGTGAAAGAGAATTCATACAGGCACCGGAGTTCGCTCGGTGCGCAACAGAACAGGATTTTTCGTTTCTCTAAATAAGGACATAATAAATTCTGTTTTATCGTGTTTTAACGCTCCACAGGGAACGTAGCTTTCCGCGCCCGCCCCGGCCCGCCGGTCCCTGCTTGGCTTTGTGCCCGTGACGGCGGCGGGACCGAGGGGAACCGGGACCCGGCGCGGGGATCGAGGCCCAGCGTGGGCAGCGAGCAGCGGAACCGAGCGAGCGCTGAGCCCCCGCGGCCGCCGGTGCCGCTCCCCGCGCCGGGAGCTCGGGGCCGGGAGCTCGCCCGGGGCCCGTGCGGGGAGAAATCAGCACTTGTGGCTCTACCCGCTCACGCTCGGGCTGATAGCAGGAGCCATTTAAATTCCCGAAATACCGAACAGCTGACAAGGAAAAACCTGTTTTCCTTGGGATGACCAGCAATTCTCCGCTACTGAAGATATAAATGGTCCCAACTGCGCGTCCCCGATAGATTCTGCATCCATGTTACACGGGCAGCACTGCTCTTTTATAATCTGCTCGTTTAAATGTTTTTGCATAACATTGCTAGCAAAAAGCAAGGAATATTTACAAGGGAAATGCACCCAGAGTTAATGCACGTTTTTTCCTATTATTTTGCATCCCTTGATGTCTTATTTCAGAGTTTTCTTCAATTGCACTGATCCTGAGCCTTGTTTTGTTTTCTCTCACTGGAAACACCTTGAAAATACTGCAGAGAGAGCAGTGGGAAAGTTAAATCCAGCAGGATTTTAGTTAGAGCTCTGTGCAGGGTCTCCTTGTTTTTCCTGTAACATATTCACCTCATAGTGACATACAGGACCCAGGGACACACCAGTTTTGGAAAACACAGGAATGCTGTGGGTAGTTCTATATGGGATCAGAATTTGGCCCAAAATGTGCAATATTAAAAATGACCATTTTCCCTTCATTGCTATTACCTAGATATGAAAGTTCAAATTCAAGAATGTGTTTTCGCATCCACAGCACTCTGGGGTAATATTAAATGAACTCTGTTTAATAAAACACATTCCAAGTTGCTATTTTGATTGAAGCATTATACTTCTTGTCATGCCATAAGTAGTTCAGATTTCACTGGGTCATTGAAAATTTTTGAATCAGTCTCTTTTCAAATCATATTTAAAATACAGACATAAATAACTGTGACACAGATCCCTTCACAGCACAAACCAGGAGCAAGGGGCTCGGTGCTGCACAGCCGGCGCTGCAGTTACCTCCCAAGATAGGAAGGAAATTTTGTCATTCTCCAAACACAATGATCGTACCTTTCATAAAACATCTCACATTCATCCAGGGAGACAATGGCATCCCATTTTGTCCTTGAATCATTGAAATAAGAGGTATTTTGATCACAAATGTCTGCTCTTATCAAAACACCATCATGATTTCCACAGGATTAGAATAGATAACCCAGGTGAAGCTGTGCACAGATCCCCCCTGATTCTTTCTTTCTGCATCAAATTTTATCAGTTTTTAACACCGAGAACAGTAGCACCAGACAGAGTCCCCAGTTCTATCCAGGGCAGCTGTGGCCCTCACTGGTGATGGCCAGAAGGAACACTGTCCAAGTCCTCTGTTTCAGTGTTGTCTCCCTAGAAAACCCTGGAATCATAGAACTGCTTTGGTTGGAATAACCTATAAGATCAACTTTTATGTGTATGTGAAAATCACAACAGACTTGCAGAAGACGTTGGAAAAAATATTCGCATGAATACTGAAATATTTACAGATGCAGTTCTCCCTGCTTGAACCAGGAAAGCAAATGCAATAAATGCAGCTCAGGTACGAGGGCTCCAGACCTGGTACTTCCCAGCAGGATAACCTATGGGTTAAATGGTTCATGTCTCTCTGCCTGCTCCAGACAGCCCAGGCAGGATTGGGACAGCAGAGCACCAGCTCCACCCAACTGGGTGGCCCCGACCAGGGGAGGCTGAGGGCCAGGGTGGCTCCATTGAGGTGTCACGTGGGCAGCAGGCTCCTGCTGCACCAGCACCCCAGCGTCACCCACCCACCTGCAAGGGTCCTCACCCTTTCCTTTGAGAAGTTCCTAATGCAGATTTCCCACTCCAGGAACTCAAGCAGGAGCCCCTGGGCTGGGTACAATGTCCCTGCTCAGTACAGCCCCTGATCCCTGCATGAGTCTCTGGGCACTGACCAGGAGCAAAGGGAAGAGCCATTTCACCTCTGTGCTCCATGTAAACTTCTACATGCCAGAGTCCCACAGCCAGAGGATCCCTCTAGACTTTTCTTTCTTACTTACTTCCACTGCACATCACTTCCAGTATGAGATCAAGCAGAAAAGGGGTGGTGGAAGTAGAAGAGCAGTAGCAGGAAAAAAAATCTGACAAACAGCAACAGCTCCCCAACACCGCTTTAAAGTAATGACGATTTACCAAATGGTTGGGAAGTTGTTATAATTCCTTTTCCAAATTATTACTCGCCCTTTAGATTAGAAATGAGGCCAGGGTTAGCAATCAGCCGTAAATGGTAGGATTTCTGAAGTAGAAGCACTTGTCTGATTGTGAAGTGGAGGCCATTATTGCCTTGATTGAGTCTTTTTTTTCTGGGATTTTTTTTTAAGCTTGCTTGATTTGTGGCTGAGAGCACACATTCACCACAGTACTGGGAGCAATCAGAGCCTTCCCTGCTCTTTTTTGCTCAGCGATTTAGGGTCCACTACTTTGGCACAGCTGCCACCTTTTAGCCTCCATCAAGCAGAGATATTTTTAAATGAACTGCATTTTGTGTTTGTCTTTTACCCTCCCATTGCTTGTGCCTTTTTCTTTTTTCGGGGGGGGGAGGATGGATGTCTGTGAAAATATTGTGTGAACTTTAGTTCCAAGTATGAGGCTGAGAGAAGGCAGCTGAAGCTGGCTGGCTGTCATCTGTCTCCGTGTACATATCAGATCTGCAGCTACATGAGAAATAGAGCTGAAGTAATTTGCTCAAGGACTGAAGTAAGCCAGAAGGATGTTTGGGTGCTGGAGCTGAGTTTAGTTAGGCTGAAACTCAGATTTCAGCCAAGAATTTGTATTTATACCATTTATTTCCAGGAGTTATCTGTTTTGCTAGCATATTGTATTTTAGAGCTCCTCCCAAGCTATCTCTAGAGGTGTGAAGCACAGCTGAGGGGCTGGTGCCTGGCAGACCCCCAAGTTCCCTGGCCCCCAGCCCATACCTGCTGGCAGCCAGTGAAGCCAGGGCAGAAAAGGCAGCAGAGCCACACCAGGGCCACCCTGCTCCAGTCCAGCCACAGAACCCAGCAGCACTTTGGGCTCGAGATCAGCACATCTGCAGGAAGCCACAGGCATCGACCTCATTCCTTTAATTGCTACTGCTCTGAAATAGCTGAGCTTTGCCTCATAGTCCATTTGCAGGCAGGAGCTCCATGCCAGCCAAACCAGTAAAACACTTCTGTGGGCCACTGGGACACCCCTACAGCCCTGGTGAGTGGAAATCACCAAATCCCCAGCTACAGTGGGGTGAAAGGCCCTGGGAGCACAGGGGCGAGGTAATGCCATGGGAACTGATGTAACAAATACCATGTAATGTGATGTGATGTAGTGTGATGTGATGCTGCATTAGAAGGCTGGTGCTGGTGACTGTGTGCAAAAACAGGCAGTAGAAAAATAACAGAACTAACATTTCATGGTGCTGGAAACTGCAAATGCAGCAGAGCAGGTATTTAGTGCAGGTCTGTAACTCGCCTGTTTCTCAGACATGTTTTTCAAAGTGTCAGTTTGGAGGGTCTAGTGCATCAGGAACATCAGCCACACCACCAGCTCCTCTGGGTGAGAGACACAAGAAATTGCTCTCTTTCTAAGAACAGCCCATGTGGAGCCAGAGAGGGGATGGGTGCCAAAACCATCCCTGAGGGGAAACTGGGGGCAGAGAGCAGCAATGGCCACCGGGCCAGCTTGCCCCTGCCTTTACAGTGTTCCTCCAGGGTGTATCTGCTCATCTGACAAGAACCTTCCATCAACTGAAAAAATGTTACATTTTGAACAATCCTTAGCTAAGTTTCAGCCCAGTTGAAATCTTGGGGTAGATGCTGTGGTTATTTGTCTGGAACAACTATCTAGTATTTTTCCAGGGATTTTTTTTTCTAAATTTATATTTCAGGAGAGGTTCTGTTAGAAACAAACACTGAAAAAGATTGGCCAGTTGTTGTTACCCATCAACCCACCCAGAGATCTCTCCAGTTGTGTTTTGTCAGCTCTGAGGAGTTTGCCAGTGGGGTGACTTGTCAGATCCACACATCCTTTGTGCTGGCCAGTTTATGGATTGAAGGGTGTTGCTCTGCAAGGACTATGGTAGCAAAAGGAAATGGTTTATTTTTCACATGTACCCCTTTTCCGAGATTACTCCCCTCCTTTTCCACATCCAGGTGCTGTGTTTCCGGTCCCCACAGCGGGCTGGCCAGCGGGGGACAGGCAAAGCTCTCTCGGTCAGCCACGAGGGCCAGCATCAGGAAGGGATGCGTGTCTCCCTCCCTCCCTGCAGCCTGGAGCTGAGCACTGGGGCTGCAGAGGTTCAGAGCTGTCACTTGGCATTATCAGCTACATCTCCTGCCCCCCCTGCAGCCCCCGGGCACGGACCCCGCTGCAGGGTGGCAGCCTGTCACCGGCGCTTCGAGGGAGAGGGATAACCATCTCGGTACAAACTTGACATCTATAAATTGATTACATAAGTGGGCAGTGGTGGTCCTTTCAAGTATGTTCCTTTTGTTTCAGCTTTACAGTAAAATTACCAGCAGCAGTTTACAATTAAGGGAAATAATAATAACTGCATATGCTTTCATCTGCACATACAATTACAATAAACTGCTTGCTTTAATAGGATTGTGAAAAATCTATGTTTGACCCCTACAAAAAAGTAAACATTCTTGTTCTGGATACTATATCATTATCACAACAAAGGGAAACTCCTGAAATCTGATGATTTAAACATCTGGAGAATGTTAATCACTTCAAAATGACGGATGTTTTTTATTTCAGCTTTTGACAGACACACTCCTTTCATAGATAGACGATTATTTACATAAATTACATCACCAATGTGAAAAAAAAATCCAAAATAACTTCAAAGGATAAAGAGCTTAATTAAAAGGAGGCTTTTACATTTCTTCTGTTGTAGAGCACAGAAGAAATAAAAGAATTTGCAAAGGGAAAATGTAATGCCATGATTTTAAACGTTATGCAGTTTGGCTGTAGGCTTTTCCCCTCAGTGCATGGGCTGGGGGGGTGCCTTTGGAGGGGGCTGAGGTGCAGTCACACCACTGCAAGAGTGGCCCACACTGCCCCTGCCCCAGGGAACCGGGTATGCTTGAGATGGGCAGGGGGCTGAGGGCCAGCTCAGCTTCTCAGTCTCTGCAAAGGTTTTGGTGCTGCTCTGACCAGTGCCTGCAGCCTCCACTGCTCTCTTACCACCAATAGAAAGCCACTGACCACAGCAGAACTATTCCTCATCGACTCAGATTTGTTTGGGTTCACATGTACAAATAAAGTAAATAATGTTAAATATATAACAAGTACATAATGTGTTCTGTATAACATAACATGTTCTATATAACATCGTGTGCTCTATTGTAACACACAGATCTGCACGGAGCAGCACCGAGGTACTCATCAAGAGTAGGATTATGGGATCTGCATCCAATCCTTCAGTCCCGTGCCTCAATGTCACTCCTCAGGAAGCAAATTCAGCATCCTCCCCCCTGCCGTTGTGGATGATGAGAACAGGCTCAGCTGCAAGCTTTCAGCTCCAAGCTACTTGTAAGACAACAATTCCAAAGAAGGTCGCAGGAGCGAGAGGGGGGAGCACGCAGAGCATCTCCCTGTGTGACATCTGCAGAGCCCCAGGAGCGCCTCGGCACGGCCGGGTAAAGCTGTGTTTAACACCAGGGCTCTCAAAGGCCCCTGCACGCCTCAGTGTGAAGCCAAAAGGACCCTGCGCTGATCTGATTCATGTCACATGCGGCTGAATTCCCCCGACTCCAGAATGGCTGGAATCGCCCCTCGCTGCCGGCCCGGCACGGGCGGGGGGCGCTGCCCTGCGCTGCCAGCCGGACCCAGCGCAGCTCAGCCATCCCCTGCAATTTCCTCCTACACGCTGAGCTGATCCGCAGGCTGACCTTAGCCAATTTGTCTTCTTTCTGGCAGAAATGTCATCCAAAAGGAAGTTATTGAGTCAAGGAGGTAATTCTGCAAGAGCAATCCACTGTATAAACAGAACTTGACCCAGGGTAATTTATTTCTAGTCCTGCACAAAGGTATGATCAATACATTTCAGGATCTAAATATGCCAGTGAAGGCCAAAATGTAAGAATTTTAGACAATAGTTGTGAGGAGTTTTCTCTAGCACTAAAAACTGGGAAAACAAGTGTAAAACAGCCTTTGGAATCTGAAGAGATTTGGTATCTGTATTTAGGAGAATAAACACCTGCAGACAGTACAGCTTGACCTAAAGTTTAGCTAACCAACTCTTATTTAATTCCCTTCCTAATGTGTTAAACTACATTGATTGCCCACACTTACAAAGGAGACCATTTACCTCTTTTTTCTGTATCAATTTGAAAGACTGCATAAAAATAATTTTTAAAAGCATGCAGAGTGAAAAAAATACAAATTCCTACTTTCCAATGTAGAAAGAAAATAATTTGGAATGCAGTAGGAGGCCTGTCTTCCTTACCAATATTAAACTAATGTTTTGCTTAACCTAAAACAATTTCCTTACCCAACACATCCATGAACACAAACCTTCAGCTTTTCTTACACTGGGTGTGTAACACACACACAACAGCTGGTGGGAATCTCTGCTCCCAGCCCTTGCAGTGCCCAGTCCTCCCCAGGCACAGCCCCTGCTCCCAGCCAGGACCCCTCCATCCTGAGCAGGATGGCAGCCACAGTTCCCCTCTGACATCCATGGGCTGGGCACCCTTCTAGGCTGGTTCTAGGAAAGGCAGGAAAACCACCAAGAATTCTGCAAAGAGCAGCTGGGAACAGCCCCCAGGTTGGGGTGGGAGGTGTGAGGCTGCTCTGCAGGCAGAAGACAGCTCAAGTCTAGTTTTTGGCACAACTGTAGGCAATGCTGTCACAGTTTCAGGTATCAAGAGAGTATAGAGGGATATTGTCACAGTTTCTGTATCATCAAAATCCTTCTCTGGTGTGCAAAGGTACGAAATAGTTAATTGTATTTATATTGAGAAAGCACATGACTTCCCAAGCTATGAAAAGCAACTCCCTTTCTTGCCTGGTATTTACACTCACATTAAATAACTCACTTTCTAGAAATATCAGCATTTGAAGTTTAAGGACCTTCACAGTGTCAAATGTTTCCTTGATGGCTGCACCTGGACCCAGATGAGCTCATTGTATACAACTACAGGCTCCTTCAAATGCACTGCCTGCTCTGTTTGTTTTCACCAGTGAAACATGGATGGATGTGTCCAACAAACACAGAATCTGCTTTTTGTTCTTGCTCATTGCCCAAAAGGGATTTCATAACATACTGCACATTATCGACTTATTTGAAAATTACTTAGGCTACTAGGAATAAAAAGACAACTCAGTTTATTCACTTCTGATCACCACATTGCTTTTGTGTCCCCCACCACCAGCTGGGAAGACTTCTTCTTATTTTGTGCCAGAGAAGTGAGTCTGTTTCTTGGCACTCCTTATACATTCTTCCCTCCTTCCACATATTTCCACTTGAAATTTCAAATTCTTTTCATGAGGGGTTGACTTTGCCGAAGCAAAAAAACCCTCCTGTTTCCTGTTGAAAGTTTATTCCTGACACAATGCAATGTGTTGGTCATTTGGAGTCTGCTTCTGCTGGGATCACACAGACAATTAGCAGTCTGGCACAGAGAGCAAACCTTCACAACGCACCACACACTGCTGACACGCTGCACTGGGCACGGCCCCAGCTAAGGACAAGGCAGGTCCTGCGAGCTCTGGCTTCAGGGAAAACCTCACTTCTTTGCCTCATGGGTCTGGCTGCAAGAAAACTTTTATATTCTGCATGAGGCAGTATGAGGGAGCAGTGTGGGGCACTGAGAACAGATCCCTGGACAGCTCTCTGCTCCCAAGGGACGTGCCCAGAAAGTGCCCGTCAGAGGGGATTCCGTTTCCATCAATCCAGCCCAGAGGAGGGGAGGAAAAAAGGTGTCACCCAAAACCTCTCTATGAAAGGTATTATATATATGTTATCTGATTTTTATCAGTTTTCCATGGTTTAAACAAGCTGAGTGAAGTTGTAGGATTTAAAGTCCCGCCTGCAACATGAACCAGAGCACCACCTCCAGCCCTCCAGATGGCTGGGGTAGTGGTCCTCTCTTGGTTTGTTCTTGAGCTGTTTTCAACCAGTCTTAAGCAAGAATAGAGTTTAGTCCCATATTTTGTACCACTGAATGTATTGGTCACTGCTAGTTTTGATAAATAATATCTGAAAACAGCTAATAAATTATATATGAACCTGAGCACATTTCCCGTTTACGTGAAAGCTTGACTTTGGCACTGCCCAGAGCTGGCAAAGCACGAGACTGTTGCCATCCCATCCAAATATCCCAACTCCTCTGGTGGCATCTGCAATCTCAGTTGGAAAACAGGTCCCCAAATGGGCAGCAAAGTGTCGAGACAGAGAAGAGGTGAAAGCAATGAGCTCTTTGACGATCAATCTGTCACAAAGTACTTCTGTGCAGAGTTAAACAAACTTCTAACATGACAAGCAGTGGCATGTGATGCCAGCTGGAGTTAACTTGAGCTTAAAAAAAGAACTAGCAGCTCAAAATCAGAGAGGAAAAGTGACTCGGCCAGACTGTTCAGGATATCAGATGAATAGCAGTTATTGATCCTAACAAACTGACCAGTCCACAGGAAGTTAAAACATAAGCAGACACCAGTCTTTGCCCACTTTTGCTATTTTCCAAGGGGCTGCAAGGGCTATCATCGTGGAGTTCTCCAACTTCTGCAGAACTAAATAGAAAACACTATTCATTCACAGTTGTTTAGGGATAGGATACATAACTACTCCATATCAAGAGTGTTCAGAGGGTTACAGAAATGGCTTGCACTATTCTAGAACTGGAACCAATAAAAACTTCAGGATAGAAATTTCAAACAGCCTGAAGTGCCAGACATGTTGTTATATATCTCTATAAATCTCTCAGCTAAGGCTGTAATTCACTGAAGCCCAACAGCACAGGTCTTTCGAGTGAATCCATCAATAGCAGGCTCATGGCAGCCTCATTCCCTGCACATCTTCCCTCATCCCTCCCTCCATTTTAATCTGATTAGGGGCTTTTGTAGCGCAGGCATTGAGAGATCCTGGGAGTTTCACACTATCCAATTATTCATTGCCATTGAATTTAACTATTCTGGGAATGAAGGTTTCAGCCCTCTGACTCTGGAGTTACCATCTACCACTGACTGATGAGGATCCAGGCTGGCTGATCAGGGCACACAGTAAACCCTGCTTCCTCAGCCCCTTTCCAAGAAGAAATCTTTGGGCTGAGCTTGAGCTTTCAGTCATGCACAATTTCTAACATGATTCCTGTGGTCAGAAAGTGATAAGGTGAAAACTTCTTTAAAAATCAAGAGGCAAAAGTAAAGCTAAATCAATCAAAGTGGCATATGGAGATACAAAACCTGTCTCCAAAACTAAGCTAAAGAAGAGCAAACACTCTGGCTATGCCCAAATCATGCCAGGCAGCTCTACCACTGCATAGTAAAGGGGTCTCAGTGCCAAGACACAAATTCTTAATATTGACAGAAATTAATGGTTGGAAAAAAAAAAAGAAAACCAGTTTGATGATTATAATTCCCTGTCTTCACATTCTGGACTTTAATTAATAACTGGAGCAGTTATGTAAGCATCCCTCAATTTTGTCCACAGTAGCTTCAGAAACATGCTCTAAGGAAACAGAGAAAGGACAAGCAAACTGGATTTCAAGGAAGGCAGCACAGGAGAGATCTGAGCAGAAGCAGAGGCAGAGGGAGTAATTTATGTTCTGGTAACAGCAGCTCACTCCACAGAAGTGAAACAGCCAAGGCTGTCGATGTAATTCAGATATTCAACTCCCAGTGCACTCTGAGAATGCTCTTAGTAGTGTTCATCAAAAAAGGTGCAATATTATTAACCTTGGGCAGAAGTTATGTCAAGGAAATCAGTGGCACAGTGCTCTGACTCTGGGAAGAGTAACTATTCCACATCAAACAAACAAGAAGGGAGAGGTAGAGGCTGAGGGATCCCCAGGGCTGGAGGCATCGCTCCCAACCCCATAGCATTTCTCCTGTGCTTGGAGCAGCAGAGCAGGACACAGGGATGGGCAGGACACAGGGATGGGCAGGACACAGGGATGGGCAGGACACAAGGATGGGCAGGACACAGGGATGGGCAGGACACAAGGATGGGCAGGACACAGGGATGGGCAGGACACAAGGATGGGCAGGACACAGGGATAGGCAGGACACAGGGATGGGCAGGACACAGGGATAGGCAGGACACAGGGATGGGCAGGACACAGGGATGGGCAGGACACAGGGATGGGCAGGACACAGGGATAGGCAGGACACAGGAATAGGCAGGACACAGGGATAGGCAGGACACAGGGATAGGCAGGACAATTGCCACAGTGAACTGATGCTGAGCCCTGGTGGGCAGAAAACAATAAAAACAAAATAAACTCCACTGCCCTTGAGACTTGAAGTGAATTAAAAACAGACACTGAGCAGTCCCCAGGCTGACTCAGACCCCTCCTGGGACTCTTCCCTCCACTGACAGCAGTCTGGGACCTGGAGGAATACCCAAGTGAAAAACTGGTCTTCTGCAGAGTTAAATAGCAAAAAACAAGTAGCAAGAGTAAAAATAAAGTTATTAAATATTTTTTCACGAGGCAAATGTAAAATGTGATGTATGAAAATTGAAAATTACAAGAAATTGAACACAGGTTCCTGCTTACATAGCTGAATCCCAAGTCCCCTTTTTTATTTGGTTATCACATAAAGTCATGTTATTTTCAGTGATTTTCATATCAGACATGCCTCAGATTCTTCCTACAGCTGATAGTACCCATCAGTTCTTCATACTATTATCATAATAATTGTTTGGAATTGTCATTACTATTATGTATGCAGTGAATTGAAAATTAAAGTAGCACACAAATCAAATGGAAAAATGCATTTTAAAAGACCAGAATTCAAATCTGAAGTGACAGGCACAACACCACCACCTCTCTGTGGAAAAGATGTGGATCTTCTTCACTGCTACGGATGAGGCACTCCAGAAGACAGTTCATCAGTTTGCATTTTAATACCAGTTTAAAATATTAAAATTAAAGCTGGGTGGAAAGTGCTCAGCCAAATAATTTCAGTTCTATCCTTTTCAGAGCAGAAGCCCTTCTGTCCCCTTTCTGCTACCTCAGACGAGGTGACGATGGTGTCACCCAGCGAGGACCCAGGCTGTCCCAGGGAGCTGCATATCCTTCAGCTGCAGCACCAAACCCACCCCTGCAGCACAGCTGGGAGGAGGCCTGGGGGCCCAGCATCTCCTGGCACCAGTTGGCACCAACCCTGGACCTAGGTCTGAAAAAGGATTAAGGGCAAAACCAAAGGAGGAAATTTCACAAACAAATACTTCTTTCTTTTCCAAACCTTAGTGACCTTTTGTCTGACAGTAGCAAGGACGGCTCTGAATTCTTCTCCTGCATTAGCAGCTTAAACACACGTGCCACAAACAATCAGCACACAAACATGGCACACCTGTCCGAGTTACCAAGTCACAGACTTAAATCTGGAGCAAGGTACACTCCCAATGAGCCAGAGTCTGGGATCCATGTCCAAACACTCCTGCTTAGGTCAGTCTTCAAGCAAATCGAGGAGAGATGGTGGTTTCCAGTGGGATGCCAAGGTTTAGTAATTTGATAGAGAATGTACAATTGGAGCAAGCAAAAGTAAACTGCAAAAAGAGTTTCCTGGGTATATAAATAAACATACATAGTAACATGAGCAGTTTTATCATGGCAAGAGCAGCAGGCAATGAGCCATTGTGCTGTCTCATTCCTGCCATGGAGAGCTCCGAGACCTCTAGGGATTTAACAAAATGAGCTCTTGACAACAGTGCAAGTAAATGAGAGTAAAACAGGTTTGTCATTGTAGCTGAGGCCTCTGACTTGAGAGAACTGATCTTTTGCTTTCCAGTAGATTCTCAGTGTGACTTAGATATATGCCCCATTTTGTCTGTCTTTCCACAGTCAAATGACAGCTACCCTTTCAACATGAGCTTTGGCCTCAGACAGTGACTGCAAGATGCCCAAGGCAGCAGGTAAAGCCCCTGCTGATAACTCACAGTACCAAACACCTTTGCCTCACACATTTCTCTTGCACTGCCTGACAGTCTGAGAAGGCACATCCAGAGCAGAGCCTCAGGCAGCTGCTCTGCAACATCAGCCACTGAAACTTTTCAAGGGGGTCTTTGAGCAGGCTGAGCTCTTACAAAGCCTGCCCAAATTACAGTCTTGTTTGAGGGTGGCTCAGCCTGTGCTGTGGGTCCCTGGTGCCAGCAGTGTGATGGAGCCCTGTGGGTGCCACCTGGGCACCCCTGGACACAGACCTGTGCATCTGTGTGCAGAACCAACCCCAGAGAAACCCCCAGACAGACACACAGATGCTGGGTTTGAGCTGCAAAGGCAGCTGATACTCAAACCAAGCACTGTAATCCATTATTACTCACTGCAGATGGAAACAGTGTAAGCTTACACTTTTCACACCGCGTTTTAACTCAATACCAGCCAAAGACCAGAGCCAAAATTCTGTCAGGACTCTGTTCTTTTCAGTTTTGATTCCTTGAGAAAGAATCTGAGGGAACAACATGACTAGGGCTCTTTTAACCTAATTAAAAACTTATGCCCTCTTACAAATGAATAGAAGAGATATAGACAGTGAAAGGAAATGTCATCAAAATCCCAGGATTCCAACAGTCACAGGGATGTGAGCAGTCCTCTGGTAACCCTATAGCTGCATCAAAAGCAGCCACTGAGCCCCGGGCAGTATTGCCAAGATGATTACTCAGTTCCTTTTGGAAGTTTACATCCAGTTCATGTCTTACGTGCCCCACGCTCCACATTCTGCTACAGGTAAAAGGAAGCTAAGCCATGTGTTCCTGTTTTAATTACAAATCCAACCCTTTCAACTCATTCCTGGATGACTTAATCATGCTGGGAGACTGAGCAAAGCTGACAGGTGAATGTGAGTACAAGGAATAATTAATAATAATGTTAATCTAAACCTTTCCTCTGCACTGGGACTCCCACCACAGCTGGCAGAACTGAAACCCCTTAAGGACCCCAGGGGGGACTGGTGTGGTTGCAAGGCTCAGGCAGAAGCTGCACAACTCCCCACCTCTGGTGTATTTTCCTTTGTAAAACCCCCAAGAAACGTGGTTGTTCACCATTTTGCAGAAAATGAACGGCATACCGAGAGACTGAGCGGTTTACCCAAGGGCACACAGATGTCATGCCGCAGCTTGGCATTCAGGGGACAGATTTTTCATTTCCAGAGTCTTTGGCTTCTTTGCCAAACACATGCTCTCCACACCCAGTCTGTGCTCAAAGGCATGTGCCATCCAGCAAGAACCAAGAGAGCAGCAGAGGCACAGGGTGTTTGAAGTCGCTCTCTCAGTGTGAGCACACACGGCTTAGCACGGGCTGCCCTCCTGCCCAGCTCGGTGCTGTGGCTGAACAGAGCTCCCTCTGAGCCAGGACTGTGGCAAGAAAAGCAAAGCCAGGTTTGGCCCTATCCGTGATTTTCCTCCCAACATCCATTACCACATACACCATAACACTCAGTATCAAACTGAGATCTCCCAGCAGACTGATGTTGGAGCATTCCAGGCCCTCCTCAACCCTTGGGATGATAGCAGATGGCTCTCTACTTCACCACTCAGAAGAAAGCCCATGGGTTCAGAGGTATTTCATCTCTCTGCAGCATGTCTCAGCTTTTTCTTTACCAATGATGATTATTCAATAAAAGTTTGTAACTGCAACTTCATATCCACGATATAAATCAGTTTTAACTGCACAGTCTAAGTATGTGAGTGTTCTGGCAACCAATTGAAAACAGATAGGTTCCTGCTCACAGCTCCATGGCAGTGAAAACCATGACAAGCTGAGGAAGGTATGTTCAGAAAGGAAAACCTCACACCAATGCTCATATGGAAATGATTTTTCCAAAACACTGTGGTAGTACAAACCCAGCCCAATAAACAGCAAGGTCACAGTAGCATTGTTCATCATGGCATCTCCTGTAAAATTCAACTTATTCAGCATTTCTGACTGTCAAGGCCCTATTTGCTCTTCAGTGTTAAAAGTTAACAACTGAACAAGACTCATCTTCTTCACTACTAATTATTTCTAAAGGTTCTCGAAGCCAGGAATTAGGCTGTACACTCCTGAGTGCTGGAATCTCACCTATAATACAGTTGCCTATGTACCAACACAGAACATTGTGTACTTGCTGCTCATAGCAACAAAAAATAACTTTTTTAGTTAGCCCCAAGCCTGTCAGTGCTTAAGAACTCTTTGGCAAAGCTCTCAGATACACGGTTTAACTTCCCACTGCTCTGTGAAGAGTCAGCAGCTGGGCTCAAGGGTTCTCATGGATCTGTTTCAGCTCAGGATATTCCATGGTTCTGTGCATGTTGCTGGGCAAAGACCGAAGTACCCATGACAATATGTTCAAAAGTCATGCAAATGTGTCAGTTTACAGGGGTCTTCTTGAGAACCTGTGTGGGCTGCACTGGATGTGTCTGTGGCTGGGGACAAAGCCATGATCAAACACATACGGTTAACTTAAGGGGCAGGAGCAATTACACAAAAAATTCCTGAGTGAAGGCTAAATTTGGTCCACCTGGAGACTTCATAAATACGATGTAGTGATGAGCAAAGGGACCAAAGGATAAGATGTCTCTACCCAGTCACCCAGCTCTGAGTAAGGGCTGACCACCTTTGAGGGGCTGGGAGGATCCAGATGCTGGCTGGGCTTCCCAGCACTCAGCAGAGAGACAGGCAATTCCTCTGCTCAGGAACTCCAGCTTCTTGCACAGGGGAAATTTTTCAGCTGTTGCTGTGCCAACCATACTTTTGGCTTGCATACAAGACACTTTATCTGTTTTCAATGGTTCCTAATCCAGAAGAGGACTTAAACATGTGCTCAACTTTAAACACATACTGAAGTCCCATGGAAGCAAAGAGAGAAGATTAGGAATCAGTGCCAAAGCAAGGAGAATGAGTTCAGTGGTTTGGGTAACAATGTTGTGGTTTTGCTCTTCCCTTGCTCTGAGCTGTCTGCTCTCATCCCAGCACCTGGCCACCCTCTGGGCTAGCAAGGTTCTGTGCCACTGCCAGAACAACGTGGGACCAAAACTCACCTCATGGTCCTTCCCAAGCAGCACCACAGGTGTCACTTCAGTGTTTCACTGTGCTTTTGTCACAAACTACATCAGCCCAGGAAACCTTGAGCTTGAGTGCAGCTCAAAAGTGCTCAGGGACAAGGACCACATCCTGCTAGAAGACTGGGGCCATATTACCCTCAGTGAACCTAACTTTCAAGAACCAGTCACAGGATGAGAGGACATGACCTCAAGTTGCACCATGGGAGGTTTAAATTGCATATTAGTAATGAATTCTTCATGGAAAGGGTTGTAAAGTCCTGGCACAGCAGCCCAGGGCAGTGGTGGAGTCACCATTCCTGGAAGTGTTCAAAAGGCATGTGGCTGTGGTACTTAAGGACATGGGTTGGTGGTGAATGTGAGGTTGATGCTGGGTTGATGGTTGGACTTGGTGATCCTAGAGGTTTTTTTCCAGCCTTAACAATTCTATAATTCTGTGGCTGGAGTTTCTTGTCTGTTATTTGGAAAAACCATGTTTTTACTGTATTTTTCATTCAGGCAGCTCGTCATGATGGTGTCACACAGGGAAGGGCAAAAGGCAGTTCCAGGAGCAAGAGGAACTGGCTGTGTCTGGTGAGAAGGAGACAATCAGCTTCCTCTGTGTCAGAAAGAGGTAAAGTATTGCTGCTACCAAAAAAATCACAGGTGTGGCTGAGCAGCAGGTTCTCGGAGAGGTCTGAGCAGCCACAGAGCTGGCAACAGCAACAGCCAGCCTTTCACAGACACAGCCAGCAGAATTCAGCTTGTTACAGCCCTGCTGGTTCTGGATATACATTTTTTCCTGAAATGTACCTCTGCCATCTAATTCTTATCAAATAATTAGCCTAAACTTGGTCTTCGAGTGGTTGCAGCTTTTTGGGGTGAGTGAGGATTTCTAGCAGCTCGTTCCTGTCCTCTCACTGACATGCACAATGAAACAGGGGTGAAGACAGGGAATAAGCCAGGGACCTACAGCTCTGGGGTGGGCCAGGGCTGAGCACCCTCCAGAGACAAACCCACACACTGCTGTGGACACTCAGGGATCAATCAGTTCTTCCCCATATGTTGTGGCAAGCACTCACACGTCCCACGAAGGGGCTGTGTTCACTGATAAATACCAGATTGCCTCAACATGGCTGTTCTGGGACTTAAATTTCTGGAAAAATGCAGCTTTTATTAAAGATAATTAAGCATTGTTTTCTTTGGTGTGAGTCACTGAACTGCATCATGTTCTGCCTTTGCATTTTGGACGATCAGTATGATGATACTGGGAAAATATAATAATTTTGATTACCACAGCAAGAGCAAGGGCAACAAGTTCTGATCTTAAATTTCAGACTGCACATCTATTACTACTCCCATATTAACAAAGCAAGCCCTGAACATGTTCATTTTTTACCCATGCTCCTTGGGAATATTGAAATAGCTATTGTTCCATCCCAGTTCTTAGATACTACAGCTCTGCAGTTTACCAGCTCAAGCCAAATTCATACTGACTTCAGGAAACTATTAGAATATTTCAGCCAATTTTCCTCTAGCAAGAAGTAATCACTAGGGAACAGAAAGGATTAAACTCCACCTTCAATGGGGTCTAAGCAGTTTTTTAGGCACTTTTTCAGGAACACCACGTTGGAGAAGCCAATACTCATAGTCAGTATTATAAAAGAAGATTTTGCATCACCAGCAAAAGCCTTTGTAAGTGAACCAAGATTTCACTGTCATTCAGTCAGTGGAGCCAAATCTTCATCACCTGTGCAGAGTGGGGGCAGGGTTCACCTCCAGCCACTCAGGGGAGCAGACACTGAATTTAGGGCACACCCACCTCATACACAAAGGCAGTGCTCCAGGGCTCTAGTTCACATCAGAATTGCTTTTGGCACAGTGATGTAGAGGCATTATGCCAAAGCTGTTGCATAAATGATTTGGCTTTCTTTTCTGCTGGCTAATTCCAAGGCAAAAGTGGGCACTGGACTGTAGGCACACTAGAGCCCACCTACCTCCCCTCAAGAGCTGCCCAAAAGCCAATTTTTGCTTGGTGGAATTTCTATCAATTTCAAGGTCTTGTGCCTGTTGCAAAGGTAAAAATATGCCTATTAAGAATAAAAAAGTGTTAGGCATCAGAAATTACCAAGCAGTCTTTCATAGCCTCAGGGGCTCTGCTGGAGCATTTTCTTGTGAGCTGTTAACAAATGTTTCATTCCCTGAGAAGAAATACTCTCACTTTGGTTACTAAATACAGCTCAGACCTATAAAACCTGTATAAAATACACTAAATCCAAAATAATAAACCCCTAGATTTGATTCCACTTCCATCCAGATTTTCTGACATTTCTGGACCGTGACCATCTAAGTGAGAAGAATCTGCCTAATGATGGGAAAATCAGCTGTAGCTTAGAAAAGAAAGCACCTCAGGAGCATTTTTGTGTTTTGCAGCACAGGTAACAGCTCGCAGCTTGCAGCACTACAAAACTTGTGAGCATCTCTGCTCCCAGCTGAGGCAGCTGCCAGAGGATCCTTGGGGGAAGCTTCAGTCTTGGTTCCTTTGTCTTGCAGGTTTAGATTTCAGAAGGTTTCAGGGCTTAACAAATCCTTGAAACACTTCATCAATTGGTTTTTTCCCTGTAGTTAGAAAATGGAGAAGAATCTTCCAGAAAAAAACAATTATAGTTGATCTTAATGATTACAAAAACATGAAGATATCTAGAAGAGTTAGATCTCTTATGGAAAATCATTAATTCTTTCTAAAACTAGACTACCTACAAAATACTTCTCTGTGACAAAGATTTCCAAAGGAGTCCAATTAGTTTCTACAAGATAAAATCACAAGAATTTCTCAAGGGGTTGGTTTCTAAAGCTCATTTTTATTCCTAACACCTGAAAGAAATTGTTTTTACCACTTTCTCAGTGGCAAAAATAATTTATTGCAGGTATTAGGAATGAACTAGCTTACAGGGTGCAACAAAATGACCACGCCACACTACTGGAATTAAACACCTTAAAGCTTACCATTCCTAATAAGTATTTTGATTATGTTATTCAATTGAACTTAAAGATCAAAAAAAATCACGAGGGAAATTCTTGTGTGGTTCAAAACCATATTCACCTGGTTTCAGCTTTTGTTTTTGTCTTGAGTTAAGGCTATATTCATTAACTTGAAACAATACACTCAAACTTTTAACATATGTGAGTTGAATTTGACTCAAAGTCCTGGCAGCATCCCTGGTAAGGTATTACCCAGTACCTTATTTTGCTTTCACAGATGTACAACAACTTAGAGCTCCATAGACAATGCTGGTGCCTCTGAGATAGTCCAGATATATTTAAATTCACATTAAAACACAAATGTTAGGCTGCCACAGTGTTACAAAGGGTGCCCATGGTGCCAGCACTTACATTGAAACCCCAGAGTAAACACTGGGCTGTTCTTCTGTGATGGAGGAAGGTGCAAAAAGAAAGGACAAATGGGTCATCAATTGCTGAATAAGATGCTGGATTTTCTTGAATATGTGTGACAGTGCAAAGGCCATTTGTCAGTAGGACGGACTTTGCAAAACATCCTTCTTACCACCATCTAGTTTGAGTATGAACTTTGAAGGTCTGTAGGGTGTGGTGCACAGCCTCTGCTGGGGGAGAAAATGAATCCTCACAGTGTAACCTGATGTTCTGGGCACCCCTCTGCCTCCTCAACCCCTAAACCACAAGCCAGGATTTCATTCCTGGTTCAGTGCTGCCTGGTTTGATAGCACACAGGTCACTGTCATAGAAGTGCTCACTAACAGCAGTGTTCCAAACAGTCTCACAGTCCCCTGAATTTAAAGCACGAGATCATTTTCGAGGTGTTGTGGCATCTCACAAAAGTAATTAATTGTTGTTAGCATTGGATATTCTATTTTATTCTCTGAACCTTGAAAAGAACTCCAATGGTTTCAGTGAAAATCCCCTGAAGTACATGTCTGATGGCAGAGAAATGTAGTTTAAACACTGTTAGCTGATCACACATCGTTTGTGAGAATTCTAGATTAAGTGATAGGGCACTCCTTGCTAAATGAAAGCCAACTTCTGTCAATAACCATGAAGTATGACTGTGAAAGTGTTTGGTGCAGATCCCAGTAGCTAAAGGAGAAAAACCAGCAAGGGCCAGAATCCCTGAGACTCCCCTTGCAGACACCAGCACCTCACGCTCCTCTGGCTTTGCTCTCCAGCCAGTGTTCCAGCAGTGCACTGTGCAATTCCTCAGCAGCCAGGGCACACACACAGCATCCTCTGTGCCAGCACGAGGCCAGGGGCACAGCACCCAGCATCTGAACCTGCACACACAAACATCTCACTCCAAAATGCTCATTTTAGTTCTTGTTGACGTGGCAAAAAGCCACGATGTAACACAACACACTGAGGAAGCCAAGAGAAGTATCTACAGAAAAGATTTGCAAGATAATTTTCACTCATGGCAAAAGTGAAGAAAATCCCAACTCCCACAGTACACATACCCGGTCCAGAAATAAATTTCTATGTCTGCACACATGCTCTCTATACTTACACTGCCTGCCAAGTGTTTTTAGAGAAACGTTTATATAAAAAATGTGCTGATTCACCAACAGTAATTTTATATGTAGGGAAGAAGGTCAGTTATGAGAAACTGACAGTTTCAATATCCAATCCAAAATTCAGTTTCAAAAGTCCAAATTAAAAGTTCCAAGTTTTTATTCAAAGTCAGACTTTTACTATGAAAAATTGATCACCTTTTCATACATTTCAAAAAAAATTAATTTCAGAACAAAATATTTTAAAATATTCTAAGCAAGCAGTTACAACTGACTCCCTTTATTTTTGTATTTTCAGCTCGTCCTCACATCCTAATGGTACATCCAGTAACACGGATAGTCGTCTTAAGACTTTTCCCCTTATTTTTTCCCTGCAGCATCCCTCTAAGAACTATCCACAGACGCCAGAGCTTCCTGTCAGCACGATTCAGACTGAGCAGAGGGCTCTCTGCAGGCAGTCGAGTCCATGGCACTGGGGCAGCTGCAGCCCCGTGAGTGACACGTTTGGGGACCTGCTCTGACAGACGCTTCTCCTGGCAGCGCTCCTTGCTCACTCTCTGCTGATGCTCCGACACAGCGTGGCACGCCCGGGCAGCCCCTGAAACCGCCTTTGCCTCTAAAATTCGTTTAGGAGCTTATTTTACTTAGCCCAAGCCCTCCTTTTGTTCACTCAGTAACAGCCTCATGCCGCCCATCATTAATGACTCCTGTCTCCTTTCTTGCTTTCCTCTATCATTTCTCTCCTTCCCGCAGGGAGCGCGGAGGGCCAGCCGGGATTCCCGGGAAGCCTCTCCGTCCTGGGGTGGCCCCTGCGGTGGCCGTGGCCACTGAGAGGCGGCGGCAGGGCTGGAAAGAGGCTGGTGGGCACGGCGGTGCTGCCCGGGGTGCAGGGTGGGCAGGCAGCCCCCGTGAGCCTGCCCGGCAGCGCTGCCTTTCCCGTCCTGCGGGGCTCGCTCGCAGGGACACGGGCACCTCCGGGCCCTTCATCGCCGACCCGATCGCACCAGGTCATTCATAGCTCCGAGAAGTTACACCGAGGTTTTAAACCCTGAGTGGTGCGTGCTGTCCTGAGCCACCAGCAGCAGCAGCAACCCAAGGACAGAAGCCTAGACTAGACTACAATTTGCTTCTACATTTTAATCAAGAACTAACTCCTAATCAGCCTTTCCTGTAACTCCCCACTAAAACAACACCATGGAGGGTCTAACAGCATTCTCCAAAGCTTCTTTCTACAATTTTATTTTAAACAAAACAAAACAAAACAAAAATTGAAGGTTGCGTGGGATATGTGTTGTGTAGGTCCAGGTTTTCAAGGCAATTAACTCCTTCTGCTTTAAAATCCCCAGGTTTCTTTACTCAGCAGAGCAGGGAAAATCTCTGTTCATGGGGAAAGTGGTGATGGGATTTACTTATTTGCTCTCATCGTGAGGCACCCCACTGCCAAAGCACTCCTCCTACCCTGACCACGCACCTGGGAAGGGCTCTCCCACTCTCCACGTACTGAAATATGCCCTTGGCTTCCCACAACCATCACTGCCAAATGTTAGAAAAAAACACATGAAGGAATTAAATTAAACAAAGGCAGTACTATAGAAAGGGTTCCTCATACACAAGAGAGCTTTCACACTTTAACAAACATTTTCCTTCCGAAGGACAGCAATCTGGGTAGCCCCAGAACGTTACGTAAGGGACATCGACAACAGAAGAATCATAAAGTTTAAAAGTCTCTCTTAATCAATGACAAATTCAGTACTTGTTGCTATAATTACAAAGATAATAGTTCCTTTATGTCAGTGCCTTTGGTTTTGCAGCTGTAAAATAGCTTTGAATTCAGCATTTCAAGTAACAGAAATTAATAGGAGGTCATTTCTACCAGAGAAATTTTAGGGGCCCATCCTCTCTAATCATCATTAAAAACTAAATCCACAGGAGAAGAGGCACTTTACTGATTGTCAAGTGGAAGCTATTATTCATTTGATGAAGCTCTTGGCACTGTGCCATTTATTCTGCTGTAGAGCCTGCTGGTTGCTCTACTTCATCTCATGCAATCAAGGTTGTTTCTGCCTGCCAAGAGTTATTTATAGAGTGGGGGAAAAAAATAGCAATATGTTCTCTTGCTTCAAAAGCAAGTTTCAAACTTTCTAAGTGAACAACTGCCTCCCTTCTCCCTAGTGACGTTCTTCTTTTTGATCCCCACTTGCACAAAAACAAAAGCACTTTCCTAGATTTCCTCTTTCTTGAAACATGAAAACAATTCCCATGCCATGGACATTTTCCTTGAGAAATCATCTGATTTTCTCCAGTTAATATTCTGCATAGCCACACAGCTATGGCAGCAGGCAGCCAGCTTCCCCACGTGCCACCCCTTTCAGCCCACTGGTGCCAAAGGGGACGTGCAGAAAGGACCTTCTTTGAGGGTCACCTTCACTGGTGCAACTCTCCTGTACCTACAGAGGAGGGAAATTTTGTTGGTGATGGGGACACTTTTCCTGTCTTAACTAAGCTGCTAGGTTGAGGAGGTGACCAAGGCACTTGGGATGAGGGATGATGAATTTCTCTCCCAAAGCCTGATTCTCCAGGTCCAGACCATGTACAGTCCACAGATCCAGGCAGAGCGGGCTGCAATGCTGGGGAAGGCCTTTATATCCAGTTCGATGTGCAAATGACCATAAATTCCTAAACAAAAGCCTGAAGACTGTTTTTGACCTCAAGGCCAGTTTACATTAGGAATTCTGACATTCTTGTACTGAAATATATAAAATCAGAAACAGTCTTTAAAGTGAACGTAGTAGAACACCGCTAGTGTTGATTTTGTGCATGAAACCAGAACCAACCCTTTATGGTTTTCGTAGTTTTTAAGAATAGCCCCAAATAAAGCTCAGCCTAAACATCTGAAAAGGCGGGGAAGTAAATTTCCTGCATGGTAAGACTAGAAGTCTCACAGATACTCAGGAAGCAAAACTATCTAAGTGCAATTGAGTAATATTCAACTGTGATTTATTCATCTCTGTGAAACACAGGAGAACCATGGTCATCTCCACTCCAGAAAATATTGCTAGCTGTCTGTTTCCAGAGCTATTAACCAGTTTATTTAAACAGACATGGTTATTTCAAGTTTATTCATTGCAGTTCTGATACCTTTGCTCACAAAAAGTAGCACCCTATTCCTTGGGTGTTTTCCCTGATATCACACAATTATTTCCTGAACTATCACTGGTATGCCCTTCCCACTCCACCTTAGGACTTCAAACATAATAAACAAAGCATAATCCCTGTGCCAGTCCCCTTCAATATTCCCTAATGAAGTCCATAACAAAGTCTCTGTGGTGTCTGATTTAGGGATGTCTGGGTACCAGAGCAAAGACAGCAGCAGGCATGTGCAAACAGCAAGGGATGCATGCAGCAGCTCTGCCAGGAATCACAGAATCATTTGGGTTGGAAAAGCCCTTCAAGATCACTGAGTCCAAGCATTCCCCAGCACTGCCAAAGCCACTAACCCATGTCCCCAAATGCCACATCCACGTGGTTTTTAAATTCCTCTGAGAGTGGAGACTCCTCAACTGCCCATGGCTGAAAAATTCCTTGTTTGGTTTGCAAACTTGGTCTGGAGATTAACAGAGATGATTAAACTAGCCCTGTTTCTATGATTTTTATTATTATTATTATTATTATTATCATCATCATCATCATCATCATCATCTTTTAATGAACCTCACAGACAAAAAAAAGCAGACATTTTATTTCAGACCATCATTTCCTAAATAAAGAACCAACCAAATGCAGAAATGCTGTTTTCTGATGGGTTGTATTCCCTTCCTTCCGACCAAAATAAAATTTGCTGTAGTTCAGTTGACCATTAGTCAAACAGAATTCATAAGACATACGAAGAGCTACTCAAACACAACTGCTATGGAGACACTACCAGGAAATCCCTCCAGTAAAGAAAATGTTGAGCATTTGTTAGCCAGCTTCCTAGGGATTTTATACATAATAAACAAAGTACATTAGGAGCTCTTGATTTAACAAAAACCGCTGAATTATGCATTTGTGTAAGGACAAGTATTGTAGGCAACATTTCATAAGTATGCAAATTTTATGTAAAATACAGTTTGCATATGGTGTAATACCCATCCCCCAAATAAAACATGGTATGATTTCAAGGGAGAATTTTCAGCACAGTAAGCTTGATCAAGAAAACACAGTTTTCTAAAATAACCAGCAAAGCTATTGTTTAAACTGATACGTGAAAAAAAAAGATGCATAAATCACTGGAAAATCATGTGTGCTTTGAGGATTATGTCTCGGAGCTGGTTTTCCCACTGGATGACATGCCAAACCCCAGACACCAAAATGGGTTATGCTGGAGAGCAAATACCAGTCATTAACTTTCCTGTGGTTTAATAATTACACCTCTTCCTGGGGATGTGATTAAACCACACACAGCATTAGAAAACAGAGGGAATTAAGTCAATATGCCTCAGAGCTGATGAGTAAGTGAATGTGTAGAGTCAAGAAAAAGCTGGATCAGATGGCTGGCTGTGTGTTTCCAAGGTCCATACAGCAGTGCAACACACGAATGCAATAAGAAAAACATCATTGCCAGATGTAGCAGCGCTCCCCCCTCCGCAGGGGAGCTGCAGCATTGCATTACAGACCAGCATGAGGAGCACCAGGGCCAGCAGAGACCTGACCCCCCACCACGAGCCCCAGCTCTCCCAAGGGAAAGGTGACCCCTTGACAAAACATTTTGGTCCACTGTTTACTTCATCTATCGATGCTGTGGGTTTATTGTGCTTTCTGGAATGCAGGGAAAAAGCACCTGAAATGCCTGGCAGGGAACTGCAGCCTCTTAAATCATAAATACAATCAAACTGAAGCCTATGGAAAGAAGCATTCAGCTCAAAGACAAAGACTCCCATTCCATACATGCCTGGCCTAAGACAAACTGAGAGTCCAGACATTTGCTCTCTTCTTTTCACTGTGACTTTAGCACTGCAGTGTTGGAAACATTCCCAACCAGTGCAGTACTACGGCATTGTGCCATGATCCATGTGGCACTGTGAGGTGACAGAAGCCACAGGAAATGTCATTTCTGAAGAACTTTGTGTTAAGCAAAGGCTCCTCCATTTCTCCATTTTTTAACTGGAGTAACTCCAGGAAATTCACTCAAGTTACGTCTGAGTGGGAAGTGAGAAAGGGGGGAAAAGCAGTTTCTGTGTTCCTGCTTCTGCCTGTAAGACAACACTGCACAGCACACTGTCCATGGGAAACTGGCACATACCAATGCATCCACAAGGAAATAGTAAACTCAGAGTGTGACACTGACAGGGAGAGTTTCCAGCCCTACTCTGACATGTCTCGCCCTCCCCACATTTTTCTCAGCCCACTTGCTTTCCAACCCATGACCTCCTTTGTGGCTGAAGACAAGCGCAGCAGCAGAGGAGGCTGGAGGAGGAAGGACCACTCCTTCTCCAACAGCCCTTGGCTTACATTGCACAGCTCCATCAAATCCCCCAGGGAGAGCAGCTGGGGGTCATCAACCTGCTCTGGATCTGAACTAGTGACCGGGAAAGAAGCGACCTTGTCAAGCTTTTGCCTGCTGAGTCAACCTGGTGCTTCTTAAGCTGAGCAGCACCTTAGCTGCCAAGTGTTTGTGGACTCCAGTGAGTGAGATGATTAGATTTTGCATTGTATTATTTTACATTCTCTGGAGAATAGAGCATTTATAACAGCTGGCAGAATTCGATGCAAGCAACAAATAACAAATTCTAAAAACCTTGCATCTTTATTAGACCCACTGTTAATACATCATACATAATCTTTTCAGGTCAAGTGCAAATCCATAGGCAGGGGACAGCTCTTTTCCTATTAACATGCCTTTGCCCACTGACCATTCTCTCTGACTGTGGAACAGGAAGAGGACTTGTTCTAAAACCATTTGCAAGCAACAGGAACAAGCCAAAGAGGTTTGGCAAAGTACAGATGGATGCTGGCTGAGGAGGCCAAAGTAATTGGCTTTGATGGAGCAACATCAGGGAGGAATTTAGGACTAAAACATTTCAGTTGTGAGCAATTTTGGCTCCAATGTCACCATCTGGTTTTGGACAATTCTGTAACTGTGCTGCTCAAGGCTATGCTCCTGGGAAGAGCTGGCAGCTTTGTGCCAGAGCAGGGACCCATAGCTATCCAGATGCTGTTTGCAGTCCCCGAGGAGGGAGAAATGACCAAAGTGACAATGTTTTCATTGGTTTTGAACATTTTTCTTCAATAGTTTTGTGGTTCTCTTTGAAATATGCAAGGAGAAGGCATTGCATCTTTCAATCATTGAGAAATCATTTTCCACTCAGTGGTAACATCCCCAGAACTTAATTGTAAGTGACTGTCCCTGTGCAAACTTGCACCTAAACAGAGAAAAAAATGAAAGGAAGTTCCCTCCCAAAAAAATTTTGATCTCTTTTCGTTTCCAAATCCATCCCTGAGTGACTACAGTAGATACTGGGCATTACCCCACTAAAGCCCTTTGTACCATCCTTTCTCAAAACGGTTTCAGCCCAGGCCAGCCCTGATCACATGAGCCTTGTGGCCAGGCCATTTGTGTGCAGCCTTAAGCACATGCACACACACTCCCAGGGGAGGGGAGCCTGCTCCACATCATCCCACAGCTCCTGCGTGCTGCTCCCAGGCTACTGCAGCCGTCTGCTGCTCTCCCAGCCACTGGAACCAACTTCAAGGGCAGACTCCAGGAGAGAATATTAGGAATGGATGAATGGGAAAGTCCCCCACCCAAGATGATAATTCCCAGCTGGCATTGCAACACCAGTGCTGGCCAAATCACACCTGTGCAAAACACTCAAGGCCCCTATTTATGGAACCTGTGAGCAGGGTTGGGGTCTCTTCCGTGTTTAGCAGAAGTTTTCTGCCTGTCTTATCTCTACTTACGAAGTTCCCCTATTATGGAAATGTTCTGGCTTGTTGCAGACAGGAGGGAGCCCTGAAATCATAATATGGAAATGGAAGAAAATGTTGCCAGTGAAAGCACTGGAGATATGCATTGTTTCATTGGCAGCAAACAGAAATATTTTAGACCACATGTATCTGATGCATCATTTAGTTAAATTGCAGGGGTTGCATCAGGAGTGAAATGTGTCACAGAGTCATTGCTGCGACATTTTATACTGATAAAAGACCCAAAAGCACACTTGTGTATTTGATAGACTGATCTATTATAAAAAAGGTATAAAGATAATAGAAGTAAATAAAAATTATAAATATAAATTGCTAATAAATGTATCTTGTTGACAGAAAGGTGATAAATACATAATTTTTAATGAAGATACATGCCTCTGAAATTCCTCTGACCACTGAAGCAGAAATGCAATTTATCCCATCTTGATAGTCTAATCAGGAGCCTTTAAAACAACAACTATTTCACTGAATAACACTGTCATTTCGCAGCCCTTATTATCTAAATCATATGGATTTACAGCATAAGTAAGGGACCCAGGAAGGGTATGGAGCTCAAACACTTTGACTATAATGAGTGAGCTGATTCTGTATTTTCTTAATGTGAAAGAGACTGAAGAATTAAATTAAAGGCAGGTTTCATCTTCTAAGCTTCTTGCAAGAATCAGACTCTTCTAAAATTCAATTGCTCTTTTCACTGTCAGTATCTCCTCTACCTGGACTGCCTCACTATTTGCTTTAAGGTATTAAATCTACTATCTAATCACAGTAAAGGAGACCACTCAGGTAACTGCAGTTTATTAGAGGATGTCACCATTAGCCAGCTATCAGGCACACTTCCAAAGTCACACTTAACCACGTATATTGCACATACTCATTGTCTCCTGAGCTTTAAGGAAGTACACAGCATGTGTGTGTGGATACTCTCATTCTGAGCAAAGCCACATAATTCATACAGACCCACAAATGCTAAGCTTAAATGTTGACATTCACAAAGTTCTACTGTGAACCCTATTTAAACAAAACAGATTTACAATGTATGCCCTACAAGAAGGAATTTTTCTAGCAGATTCTGGGATTAGCCTAAAGGAAGTGTGAGACAATAAATTTTAACACTTTAATAAACATGTGATTCCCTGAGGAAATAAAAAATTAAAAAAGAGAGGAGTCATTGTGGTCTGCATGCCAGATTGTTTCTGTGCTTCTGCCCTGCTCCTCCATCTCACTGTTCCCACAGTGTTTACTGGAATAAAAGTGCAGCTCTTCTGCACCTCTCTGCAGCTGAATGCCACATCTCCTACTGGCCTCAGCAGCTTCCACAGGGGCAGCAGCCACAGGATCACCTGGGGAGAACACCAGGCACTGCTTGGGGGGACAGCAGAGCACAGCCCGGGCACACAGAGCAGCAGGTGCCCCAGCCTCCCGCTGCCACCGCCCAGTGCCAGGGCCAGCTCAGGCAGGGGCCCTTGCCTGGCTCAGCAGGGTGGTGGGCCAGGGCCAAGAGCCAGGGTGGGCTCTGCCCCAGAAGCCCCTACACACCAGGCAGGGCTTGACAGCAGCACAGGAGCAGCTGCCACAGACAGAGCAGCCAAGCCCTGCACGCTCCCAGCTCCTCACCTGCACTCACTGTTCGCTTCATCTTGTGCTTCCCTTTGACACGAGGGCACATGGGCTGGTTCCCCTGGAGTCAGGTAGAAGCTCAAGGATTCTTTTTCTCTGTTATTTCACCCACAGCTACCCGGGGAATCAGGTTGAATAAATACTGACAGAAAAATATATATAACAAAAATATTCATCCTTTCTGTTTCCCTCAGCACTGAAATTTTGCTTCAGGACATGAGGTGCCTGTTTCAGTGAATCTGCTCATTAGTAAACAAAACAAACAGGATTGGAAGATCTCTTTTTAAACAGGATCAGTGATGCATGCCCTGATTTAGAAACCGTCCTGCTGACACCCAAGTCCAAGGGGTCCCTGAGCAGAGCACAGTCCCTGCCTTGGGGGAGCAGGCAGTGCCCAGCTCCCTGCTCTGCACTGGAGGAGCTGACAGCTCTGCTGACTGAATAAAGCTTGGTGGGAGCTTATTGGGACAGGTGCAGGGCAATAAATGCTTTCCTAAGTATCTTATTCTGACAATATTTAAGCAAAAAGCCATTTTTCCTGGCCTGTCCTTCCTAAGAGATTCCGTACAGACTGGAGTACGAGTAAATATTGAAACACATACTGGGATTCTCAGCAAAGCACTAGAGCAGCATCATTCCCAATCCAGTCCAAGGAATTTCACTGCTCACAGTACAACACATGGAAGAACCACAGTGCCCAAGTCAGAGTAACTGGAGCCCTAAGCAAGATCTGTCTTGGCCCCAAAAGTGGCTGCAGTCAAAACGAGAGCAAGTAGAGCAGAACAGCTGTGCCCTCCAGTTCCTGCCACTCCATTCCTGCCAATGCCATTCCACATTCACCAGGAACCTGGTGAACAGAGCTGGGAGCAGACTGAGGGTCCTGCTCTTGAGAACCTCAAACAGCAGCATGGTTTATTGAGTCAGTTTTCCAGCATCTGCCATAAAGAAAATAAGGGGAGATATGCTGTATTTGTATGAGTGGCTCAATTCCTATGTCATCCAAGCAAAACAGGAGCCCATGTTATTTCTGTCATTAGTTATAATTAGAGAACTCTAATCAACCCCCTGCCTGCCTCAGTACTCAAGTGTTTGAATCTGCAATTTTACTTGTGTTCTTCATTAAGAAGAGAGAAAAAGGAAAAGAAATTCATTCATGAAATTTCCATCCATATCAAAGACTTTTATTTTAGGATTTACTGCGAACTTATGTATTTTCAGGCTTTTTAAACAGGAATACAGTCTCTTCCTCTACCATTCTATTTCATACAATCTTTCATGTAATGTCTATTAAAGAGCAGATAATTTTTGTTCCTCTGTAGCAGTAAATAAAGGACTTTGGTGCAGAGACGGAGAAGAAATACTAAGAGAACACAAAGATATTTAAGACAAAAGGAGGTATTTGTTGCACATACTTTCTGGTGAAGAGGGGCAAAATTACTTAAAAATCTTCAGCATTTGAAGTGTCAACTATTTCCAACAGATGGAGCTGATGACATAATTTCTAGTGATTAAATTTTAATCTTTATTAGTGAAGGACTTTTAAAGGCACAGGTTAGCAGCATCAAGCCCAGAATGAGATATCTGCCAGGACTGCTCAGATGCCATGATACCAAATTTCACTTCCACCCACTCCACTGCTTTGACAGTGGGTGTCAGAGATTTCATAGGTTGCTGGATTTAAGAGGTTCCTAAAGATCAGAGACAGAGTGATAAATACTAATCCTTTAACTCCATCATATGCTTGCCCAAAAATGTACCATCTATGTGAGCTACATCAACCAAGGCTTCATTTAAGCCATGTGTTTCTCTCTTTTTTCACAAGAAGAGCCACATGCTACCAAGAGAGAGCCAAGGAGACCAAGTCACCCGAGCCTGACACATCTACATTTGCAGGACATTGATACAAGAGACTTACACAGCAGATTTCAGACACCAAGCTGGTCAAGGGATGTAAAAGTACACAAAAGGTACTGCTTTAGAAAAGACCACTCAACTGCTGACTGCGAGAGTCACCAATCTGTAGCAAGACCAGCTAGTCAAATATCTGAGGGCAATACCTTTTTTTTCCCAGAAATCCAGCACAGTTTACTCAATATTTAGCCTCAGACACAGATAATTGCCTGTATACTTTAAAGAATTAGTAAAATTTAATTAAAATTTTGTGCCGCCTTGTGGAGAAGAAAAGTCCCCTGAACCTAGAATAGGCAGAGCCTCAGACTAGAGCATTTGCTAATAAATACCCACGTATAAAACATGCGGCCAAACTGCCAGCCCTGAAATCTCCCCAGCATGCTATGGCCTCCAGCAGTAATCAGGCCAAGATTTACTGGGTGCTTGGATCCAAAGAGCTCAGTGTTACCAAGAATGCATCCAAGAGCCTTTCCATAGAGGCTTTCCAGACTGCAATCAGAAAGTGAAACGTTCATTGCACTGGACAGACCTGCCTTAGTCTCACCAGATTTCCACGTGGCTGCCATGGAAATGAACTGTGACACAGTGTTATATCAGGCAGCATGGCACGTATGTCTTTGCTACCAGACAGCACACCACGTTGCACACGGTCAGGTGAGCTGCAGGAGCAATACAGACTGGAATCTGTTACAGTCTGTTTATTCAGCTTGTCTGGAATGGCTTGCATGGTGACTCAAACATCTGTGGTCTCAGAAGAGTAATTATCTCTGAACTCAGCTGTTTCTTGCTGAGATAAGCCAAGTCAGTGGACCCAGAGCTCCCAGAGTTGCAGTGACACCAGCGTGCTCACGAGCCCATTGTTCATGTGGGTGCCAAGGAGCCAGGCATTCCCTCAGGATCCAGATAGTTCACAGACTGTACCATCTCTTGTCAGCAGAGGATGGGGACTCCAAGCTGCACAGCTCTGCAGGATGAAATAGCAGTGCAGCTGGAAAACTGTTAGAGGGCTTCTTGGGTATGAGTGAACACTTGGCAGAAAGCTAGAAACAACACGTGCACCAAAGACAACCAAATGAGTTTCTGTGATAGAAAAGCAAGGTCCCCCACGGCCACCTTGGCAGTTCAGCCCAGCCTACTAAAGGCTATATCAATGTCCTAGTGCTCTCAGAACAGATAAGAAGCATTGCATGGTACAAACACTGCATGATCAAAAAGAAAAAAAAGCACAACTCAAGCTCACACTATGTTATTGAATTTACAATAGTTTTCTGTATCACATAAACCTGCAAAATCTGCCCAATAGTACACAGATTCTGATTTCCTAAATCACTCTCTGCCTAAGAAGTCCTTTCCCAAGGTGCAAAGTTCAGGACCCCTCCACCTTGCTAGGTGGGACATCACCTTTCTTGTGGCTCAGATTGTATGAACACAATTGTAACTACAGAAGGCAGAGCCAGCATTTCTGCTAACGTGCTTCTCTCCTTAACAATCCACAGATCCCTCTGCATGTATTTCTGCCACTGGAGCAGTCTGGCTCAGTCCCAGCAGAGGACTAAGAAGCCACTTGTACAGACTGAGAGTCCCACACGATTGCGCCGTGTGTCACAGGCACATCACGTTCCGTGTTTGCTCTTAAGTGCCTGATAGAGCCAATGATGAACATGCATGTTTCCAGTTTAGTCATCCTCATTTCCCATGCCACCACTTCCCAGCAAAATTAAGAATAAAAGCAATTAACAATCCATCTTCATGACAGAATTGCAAGAACATGTAATCTACCTGCAAATTAAAACTAAGGACAGAGCTACAAAGGCCAATGAGGATATCCTGCATGGCTGCACAGAGCTGCTTTCACTGCTGTCAGGCAACAAACATTCACTCTGATTCTGTCCACACCTTCTGGGAGCTGTATTCAGTACTGACAGCACAACTAATTCAGACATGGTGCTGCACACCCTCAGGGTCTCAAACACTTCATTCAGCAGGGACAGCTTTGCACAGGGGTTCTCTCAGCAGCCAGGTCAAATGCACCAGTTTCCCTGCAATCTTTGTCATCTATCTCAGTATTTCTTTCCTCTCCACTGACACCACACGTCAGCAACAGCCTCACCCTCTTTCTGGAAAAAAAGTCTGCTGTGTTCACATCTAGCCCGGGTCTGCACTTCCCTTACCTGAAGTTGCATGTTTTTCCTCGGCTATAGCCAGAGCTCTGATTCTTCCTCAAGATCCCCAAAAGCCTGTTCCATTTTGTGGGAAAGTCTCTCAGGTACCAAGCAGGTACAAATGTATAACCAAACGTATGTTTTTCAAAAGGCACCTGGTAGAACCTGAAACAGCAGACAAAGAAAAATGTTTTTAGTGTTGGCCATCTCCTGAATTTCACCCACACGGGAAATTAAAAATGTTCTTTCTGCAAAGTTACTCAAGAAAAAATGGAGCCTGGTTTCAGCTCTGTTTTTTAACAAATCAAGCTAAACATCTAGGAAATTAAAATCACCTATAAGGACAAGGGCAGTTTTAAATGGTACTTATATTTGCCAGAAATACTAAAAGGCTTATGTCTACCCTTAAGGATAGACATTTCATTTTATTCACCCTGAAACAAAGGGATGATAAGAAGTATCACCCAAGTCAGGAATAAACACAAGTACACAAGGTCAGGATCATCTGAGAATCTTAAGAATGTAGATGGAGCTTGGAGACAGTCACTTCAGAGACTAAATTTCAAACTTCTACTAAGTGCAAAAAAAATGTTATATGTTAGTCTTCATTTGTAAAGTGAATGGGTGCATACTGACATTTAGGAGGATGCCATAAAGCAATGGTAGATTTGAAAAAAGGATTAATAAGGAATTATCTGATTACAAATGTAATTAATGTAAAGAGTACATGAGAGGAAAATAGGAAACAATTACAGTCTGTGACACATTTTGGTTTAAAAACAGCTGATTCCAGCAAACAAACTCAACCTGATTCAGTCACTTGTCCAAGGGGAAAAAAGCAAAACTTGACTTTTCAGGAAATCCTTAGCATTATTGATTTACTGAAATTTGACAAAGGACTGATAATGAAACATTTGAAGAAGATTTTGTAGCGGGAGATTCAGAAGAGTTCAAGCCTCAGTAGTCTGGCATTAAGATCAAAAGTCTGCCTCCAAATACTGTTACTATCATTAGTTTCGTAAAACTTGTGGAATTTATCGTGGCCTTAGATGAAGCAATGGAAAGAATATTTTCTTATGTAAATAGATTTGGACAGAGTTCAGAAAACTGCTGAACACAGGTTTTTCTGGGACTGGGCTTAAGGTTAAAGCCGAAGTCAAAAAATATATTTTAAAACTTCTCTGTCTAATTCAAAACAGCCATGACACATGAGAGTAGAAAGCAGTAGTCCAAACAATAACATTATTAATGAGACAAAGTTGTATATTTGAAGACAGTGGAAATACACACCAGAGGGAAAAATACATGTCACAACAGGGAGCTGCTGCTTCCCTAAAACGTTCCTTCAGAGAATTTCCCCTTGCTTTTCAGGCAGTCTGTTTCTTTCATGCAAGAGACACAGCAAGGCCTGGGTAATCCACCTCAGGAAGGGAGTGTGGGGGTGCAGGGAATTTCAGGTTACAAATGCTGGAGGGCAGAGCAGGGGCTGCTGGCACATGCTTTCCCTACACTGCTCAAACTCCTCCACGCCTGCTCCTTCCAACGACTTCCCTAAGAACCCATTCTCTGTACCAAGGAAACACTACTGACCAAGTAGAAACACCACGTACTCATTTAAGGGAAAATAATCTGCCTTTTTGTTGGGAACCATAAAAATAATTGCAATGAGGAAAAAAAAAGGCTGTCATTTATCGTGTCTGACACAAAGCCTTAATCCATCACAACCACTTGGAGTTTAGCCATCTCCAACCTGCAGCCACTCCTCACCATGGCATCTCAGGCTCCCACAGGCAGCATGGGGAGCCGCTGCCTTTTCCCAGGGTGTACGGATGCCAGGAGGTGCTCTGAGAATGGCACCCGTGCCAGGAGATGCTCTGAGCATGGGCAGGACGGAGCCGCAGCTGAAGCTGGCACATGCAGCCTGTTGGTGGCCCTGCCACTGCAGAGCCCGGGTCCTCCCAGGGCACACGGGGACAGGGGGCACGGGCACCACCCCAACCTTGGGGAGAGCCTCTGTGCACAGCAGGGCCAGGAATCCACCCCCTGACCCCGCTGGTGCCGCACCGTGACCCCGCCTGCTGCAGAGGTGGGATGTGGCCATCAGAAAGGGAAGGGATGAGGTTTAACTTTGAGGAAGCCATTGCCAGCTCCAGCTTGCCCCGTGCTGCCCACGGCTCCCGCGCTCCTCAGCGCTTGGGCTGCCTGGATGATGGAGTCATGCGAGCAGCAGGCTGCACAGATGTCAGATGTCACGCTCTATCTGATGAAGAGGTCTCTGCCTCAGGCTGTTTATATATAACCTACCAGAATTTCCTGCTGCATGATGAAATAATTAGGGGGCCCTTACGCAGGGAACAATGTTGCGAGTAGGTTGCAAAGGCATTACACATACCAAAAGAAAATCCTAAGCATTTTCCTTATCTTTGATACAATCTTCTAAGACTCCTTATATACATTCAACTTGTTTGTATTATTTCTTTTAATGTTCTTCATACAGATGCTATATGAAGGCTTCAAAAAGTTCAGCAGTGGTCTTTCCTTTATGCTCAGATTACACAGTGGGAATAACAACATCAGAAAACCGGAAAAAAATGGAGATTTATTTGTTTGTTTTAAATAAAGATTGCTTTTTGCATCTTAAGTCAGTGAACTCTAAACTGCAGATAGCTAAATAGAAGTTAATCCTCTCATCAGACACTCATTTTGTGGCTCTCCTTTTTTCTAATCAGTTTTAATTCACAACTGGTTTTACCCATGAAGAGATCACCCATATGTCCACAGACACTGCATGTGCTGATTCATCTCAGCTCACTCCCCTCCTGGCTCACTACACTGCAAAACCAGCTGGATCATATCCTCAGCTGCAGTCTGGATCAGCTTCCCTCTGATTGTCAATCTTTCAAGTAAAGCTTAGGAATATGAGGTTTCAAACCTGGTGTGTCCTAAACACATCCAAAGCAATTGAACCGGGCAATTCTGCTGGCTGGCAGCAGTGGAGAAACCAGCCCAGGAGGGAGGCTGACATAGAGATCTGTCCAGAAACACCCCAAAAGTGGAGACCCCCACAGCCACTCACCCCTGCTAGGGCTGTGCCAGAGCCCTCGCCCTCTGCTCAGTGGCACAGAGCTCAGGTCACCAGCAGAGCTGCTGGCAGTGAACGTGGCCAGCTGGACGCACTGGGCCCTCTAAAACCTCCTGGGGTCTCACAAACCCAGTTTTAATGAGGTCAGCACATCTGAGGCAAAGTTGGAAGTCATCTTAAAGGAGAAAGTTCACTGAATATTTGGCATTGGGGTAGGCTGCCCAGAGAGGCTGTGGAGATACTCAGACCTCAGCCTGGTGCAGCTGACTCTGTGTGAGAGTGAACGTTTTCTCAGTGAGAGCAGACAGTCTCAGTGTCCCTCCAATCACAGCTATCCTCTGATTCTGTGAAAACAGCAGCAAGATTGTTTGTTAGTGTAAAAAAACTGATGTGCCTACAAAGCCTTCCTGGATTCCCATTTAATTTGTGCTTATTCTATTTACTTACAGTGCATTGAAGAGCATAAACTATACTTTCTCAGTCTGGAGACAGACATACAGTTGTCACCCATCCCTGATGTTCTTATCTGGTGTGGTCTCACGGCCATTCCCTCCATCCTCCTCAGACCAATTACCTTCTTGAATGAATATTTTGTTTAGAAATGTAAATATTTTCTTTCTGTTTTTCCTGTTTCCAAGTCACATTACCTCTATTCTGCTAAGAAAGGCTTAGAAAAGGCATTGACATTGGTTTTGAGAGGACAAAAATATAAGATAAATGCCATAGTTCAGATTAAGAAAATGAATGGATATCAATTTTCAGATCGGGTGTGTAACTCATAGTCAGCTACCTAGCCTGGATTTTGACCACTCATCCAGGGGGAGCATGAATACATAATAATCATATCATTAAATGATCAAAAATACATCCAGAGAGGTAATTCAAATGGGATATTCTCAGAGAAATACAGTAGGAAACAAGGATATGCTGAAGAAATAACTAGACAGGATAAATTAATAAGTCAGGGGTTTTTTTAATTCCTCTTATCACAAATTATTAAATAATTTCGATTGCAAGGAACCTGAGAAGATGATCTCGGGACCCATACTCAAAGCAGTGACACTTTGAAAGCAGATCAGGTTTGAATGCCTCCAAAGATGGCAGCAGCCACCACATTATTTACCTGCACTGTCCCAGCTGTGTGGGCCTCTGTGACCCACAGTTACACAAAATGCCAGCAATAAACCCAACAAGAGGTAAAGACACATCCTCACTCTCAGCTGCTGTAAGGGAGGGAACCAGAGGGGGCACACTGAGAACACCTCAGCCTCTCAGCAAGTGGCTGTGGGGGGCTTGGCTGCTACCAAGATTAAACCAAAGCAATCGTGGTGGGCTGCAGTGTAGAACAAACCAGGATTAGCCATATTAGCCATTTTACTTCTTATACATACTCAAATAATGCATCAAGAGATACCAAAATTCTTTTCAGAGTTCAGAATCGACCTATCTTCCAAATTGCTCAAACAATGCCATCAATGCATCACATTTACAGACTTCACTTAATTCAAATGACCCCAAATAATTGAAAATAAGATAACAGGTGACCAAAACATGTAGAAGAAGAGTTTTCAGTGTGATGACCATCTATACTTTCACGGTTAGGAAAACTAGATCCATGCTTTTATTAGAACACAACATGGAAAAGAAATTGACATTTCCCAAATATCAAAAAGTGTATACGTCACTGTTCTACAGATACACAATATAAATCCATTTCTAAATTATTATTGCCTTCCTGTATCTATTTAGTATCTCAGCAGTCTTCCTTTACTCATCTTCTTCTCTAAAAGGATCTTGTCTTTCACTAAGCAATGGTTCAGACAAAATAAACAGACGTTTGTTTGAATGTGCTGTCCCTACAGTACCAGTTCACATTAACACTTCTGAAGTTAGGTTTGTACATAGCACAGCTTGCAGTACTACCAAGGAAATAAATCTTAAAGGTTGGAATAAAACAACATTTCTTTGATCTTAGTTCTCCATTCAGGTCACTATCTAAGAGCTTCATTAACTATATCAAGGAGATAGACCCTCATTTTTTCACCACCATTAAAGTCATACAAGTACTGAACATCAGCGGAGGCTCTGGGTGGGGGCACACGGGAGGCAGAGGTGCACCTCACATCAAGAGCCGCAGCAGCATTCTGCCCCCTCTGAACCAGACAGCAATGAATTCCACTGTGCTGCTATTCAGCCACTGCCAGCTCATTTTTAGTTCCTTATTCTCAGTGCACATTCAAGAAAGAATAAAAAAACCATAAGAGAAGGAAATTCTTGCTGCTCATGTATTTGAAGACTACAACCATAACAGATATCAAGCCACCTATCATCAAGGCCAGGACACCCTTGACAGCAGTCATTCCTCTCTGTAAGGGAAAATCAGCAATGATACATGATGATGGAAGGCACTGCCTCCCTCAAGGGCCAATTTAGCACAGCAGGAGAAAAGCAGCTCAGACAATATGCATCTCAAAGCAGGAGAAAAATTAAAGGCAGGAAGAGGAAGAGTGGCTTTGGAAGGGACAGTAAGGGATGAAAGCAGTAGCAGTAACCATGGGAAGGATAACCATGACAAGGGCAGTGGATAAGGTGGAGAAAATTTAGTCCTTGCAGTTTGTTAGTGTATAGGATACCTGGACTGAGAAAACTAGGACATCACAAGCAGGGTTGGAGCTTAGACAAGTGCAAGTTTACAAGAACAGCTGCTTCTTTGTTCAACTGCTTTCTACCAGAAGGTAAAAACCTTTAAGAAGCCAATACCTGCATGTCAGGTATCTTGCAGTAAGATTGCAGAGCTGTGGCTCTCACTGAGCACTGACTTCATCACTCAGCTATGAATGCTGTGCTAGGATGGAAAAACGGGAGCTGCTTCTGGCCCAGCATGCTTGTCCCCAAACCCAGCCCTGAAGAGGCTGTCTCCCTGGTTGTCCCTCCACCCTTCTGACCCATGTTTGGCACAACCACTTCCACACTGGGCCACCTCTTTCTTACGTGGCCAGAGTTCTGCATGATGGTCCCAGCTAACGAGAGAATGCTCACACCACAGCACAGCACCACGTGCTGCTGGAGTGGCACCGTGCTAGCAGACCCCAATCCTCTAGGACCAAAGGCAAGTTGTTCATCTCCCTGCACCTCTGTTACTGCCTCCATTAAATTTTACTGATTTATCTCACACAGCTGAGGAGAAAAATCATTAAATTAGCATATTAAAAGCTGTGAAGAATTCTCTTCACCACTGTCTGCTGCCAGAGCTGTGAAACTGTATCTTAAACAATTTACAAGCCCTATAAGTGCCTGTTATTTGAATAAAGTATTTGTTGAAGGAGCATTATCTTGTGACCTCTAATTTGTAACATCAAGTTACAACTTCTGCCTAAATGTGCATATTAAACAAAAACCCAGTAGTGGAAGTGTAGAGGAAAATCAAAGCTTTATACAAATTAAATATGATCATTTGAAGTTGATGTATCTAACAAAATTTTTCACCTGTTGTGCTCTGTCCTTCAACCCCAAAATTTCATAAATTGAAACTTTTTCCAAGTTTCTATGGATTTAGGCAATGCATTTGAAAGATGGACTTCCAACTGTTCTGTAGGCAAAGGACACAAAACAGAGACAAGTCCATTTTTCCAGGCTCACAGGAAATTTTGTCTTGGTGGTCCACTAAATCCGACATATCGGGGGACAATATTGAAATGTTTTCAGAGTGAAGAGGACTCTAGTCTAGGGGAAACCTGAACTCCCTTGCTGCCTGTCCTGTGATTTTTTGTGATTGATTATATACATCCTCATCTTAGTTTTAAGCTGTTCTTAGTTTATTCTATTTGCAACATTTCTAAGCCTTTTTCTGATAATCATTTTATTCCCTTGTCTTCATTTTGTTTGGCAACAGCGGAGCTGGCAGCAAGCCCAAAACCTGGTAAATGACAAATCATTACCAGATGAAGCTGAGAGTTTTACACAGAGCATGTCCTCCAGCCGTGGAATACTTTGAGGCCCAATAAAATTACCAAACTGACTGAGAAGCCAGGTTCAAGCTTTAGATGAAGGTCTGCCATTAACAGAAAACCAGAATAATTCTCCAAGCAGAGAATCTTGTGATTGGGCTAATGAAGCCTCAGAAAAGCTGAAGAATCAGAAGCAGAGGTAGAAATGCAAATCCTTAGCCCCCAGGCAGGGTTTAACACTTGCTGCCTCACAGGAGCAGGAAAGGCCCTCTGTTCCCCAGGAAAGAAGGCAGTCACAACCCAAAATGATCCACAAGAAGCCCTAATCCCCCTTCCATCCTCCATGTCCAAGTTACAGCTCTGGAGCTGTGCCAGGTCCCTGCAGAGCAGCTCAGCGCTGCCAACATGGGCACAGAAAGCTCCCCAGCAATCCAGCATTTGGGCCAGAGAGGAAAGCAACACTAGACAGAATTAGTGCTGCTAATACCCGCAATAAATCCTTAGCTGCAAACTGTATCCCCTCAGAGGGTCAGCAAATGGGGTGAAGCTAGGATTGGGAAGAAGGATGCTTCTCCTGGGTACCCTGGCCTCCAAGCAGGCCAACATTCCCTTTTTCCCAGGCATCCTCCCTGCAGAGTCTTGAGAACCCAGCACTGAAGCCACAAGGCATGAAATGTGAATGCTTTCCTGAACCTTGTTTCATCCCTCCCAGGCTGACGCCATAGGTAACCTTTTGTTACCCAAAAATTATCAGACAAGAACTGAGGCAAGCCACCTTGCAAAAATACTTCCCCATTTTTTGCTAGGTAGATGTTTTCAGTCAAGGCTTTGTCACACACAGTACACTTGGAGGCCAGGCAGAGAGGATCATTGCTTGCTGTAGTAGTATAGATAGAGAGCCCTGAATTTCTGTGTGTAGTAATTTTGTAGTAGATACAGAATGATACAGTGGATGCAAACCAACATTATTCTGAGTCACATAACACAGGGTGGACAGCACTTTGCTGTGGACAGAGACAAAAGATGTAAAGTGAAGCCATCAGAGTCCTGAACACTCCTGAGGTGCATCCTGCCCAGGTTGTCATAATGGATGATATATCCATGAAAGAAATGTTGAAAAGTAACATCAGAGGGGAAAGAAAAGGTTCAATAAGAAAGGTGATGTTTGGCTATAATCCTGTGTACCCGGATGTCACACAATGACACAAATTCCCTGTAACTTCTCCCTGGGGCTCCCAAGGAGAAGGCTCCCCACTGGCACCCATCACAACTGTAAAAACCACGGCAGCATCCACAGTCCCCAAGAACGCGGGACAGGGAACCCCAGCACTGCCACTGCAGCAAACTGGAAGGTGGAGGTGAGAGAAGCTTCAAAGGGTTAAGTCCAGACAATACTTTCCTGTCCTAGGGGGATCAGACACAGTCTGGGAGAGGCCTGTCAGCCTTCATTGGCCACAGGTAATGGTATGGGCTAATTTCTTGTGATAATGTCACCGGAAGAGGAAATCCTGCAGACTAAACTCATTAAGGTCTGAGAGGAACACTGTGTGGGGCTCTTTCTGCAGGAAGAATGACTGTAGGCTGGGTTTGTCTGAGTGGGAGAGCATCTCTTGTGGCGCATGGTTGGAAAGCTCTCAGGGATTTCAAGTACCCTTCTTCGGCATGTGTCAGCCTTAAAGTCCAAGTTTTCACTTTGAAGTCAAAACTTATCCCTCCTTCCAAAATGTAGCCCCCCAAGGGAAAACAAAAACACAAAAGGGAGATGGCAGATTGATGCTGAAGAGCCAGTAATTTAGAGGCATTTGAACCACTGTCATTCATTTGCACTCTTCTTAGCGGTATCAAGCAAGCAAATAAAGAAGATACTACATTGCTGTAAGTACTCTTTGAATCAAGACTGATGACGCCTTGAGTTGCTGAAGGGCAGCATCATCTGCCAAAAACAAGCACTGTTAGCCTTGCAAGGCACCTGAGGTACACACAGGATTTAAAGCCTAGCTCTCCCCTCCTTTGTGCATCCTCTGGGCTGGAGCGAGTCCCTTGTGGCACGGACAGGAGGGAGCACCACGACTTAGGGCTGGCCATGGGGTGAGCAGGCAGTGCCCACCGGGCACCCATCGTGTGGGCAGCTCTGCCAGCCCTGCAACCACCGGCTGTTTTGATCCTGGTAAACTGCACACATCAGGTGTCCAACACTTTGGCCCACACCTGCTCTCTGACCTTCAGATGTTGCCCTGCACATGGGCAAGAGATTTGAAAAAATGTAAAGTTCCTTCTCTTCTGAGAAGCACAGTGGGACAGCTTAACTACTCAGCTCAAGAGAAAAATGCCCTCAATTTCAGAAGCAAGACAGCCTGATCCCTGATCTTTTATAGGAAAATATTTTGACAGTGCAACAGAAGAAATTAACTAAAGCTAGGATGACTGGCACTTCATCTGATAATCCTTCCAGAAGCAATTACCTTGAAAATATCTGATAAAATTTGGTCTGTGTGTGTCTCCACTGTGGCAGTGCAGGCACAGCCCAGCTGGCAGGCAGCTCTCACCTGGCTGCCTGCCGAGGCAGCGATAGCCGGGGACAGTGTCCTGGTCACAGTCCTCTCCTGCATCAGCACAGCCATCCCACCCCTTCCTCCTCAACACAGCTGGTTTCCACACGTCTTGAGAAACATGGGACTCGACACAGGCAAAATTCAGTTAACTGGTTAGAGAACTTAGGCTTCATCTCAACACAAAAAACAATTGTGACTTTACACCAGCACCGGTCAGAAAATTTCTGATGGACAAGTATTTTAAAAATTGGTTTGTCAAAAGTGAACCAATTTAGGGAAACAATATGTCACTTTTGCAGAATGTTAAGCTTCCCCCAGTATCCTGTTTGCAGAGGAAGATATTATACCCCTAACTGCAGCCATCCCTCTTCCAATGCTTTCCTAAAATAACTGTTCTTATTTGGGAACTTAAAGGGAAGGAGGCATACAAATATAGTGCAGAATATATTTAAACCATCACTTCTGTGCACTGAGCTGGTCTAATTTTGTTTCCTTTATCCTTGACCATGGACTTTAAAGCCCTCTGCATCAGATCCATGAGCTTGTGCTTTTGCCCAGATATTATTTCACACCTAAAACAAGAGAAAGAGGGTTGTAAACAGACAAATCTTGCACCAATGTGAACCTTGGGCACTCAGCATAGGAGGACAATTCTTCAGGTGATCCTGAAGGAGGTGAGAGCTGTTCTCTCAGCTGGACCAAGCTGAAAGGAGCCTCCTGGCACACCGTGATGTGAACCTGGCTAAAGACTGACACAAACCCTGAATAACACATTTGGTGGGAGCAGATGATCTCAACTGAGCTTCAAAATCATGAATTTTTTGTTCCCAGAAGGTGTTTAAGTGCTCTCTGAAAGTGAGGCAAAAGGAATCTCTTGTCTCATCCCCTGAGAGAAAATGAGAGGTGCTGTGGCAAATGAAACCACAATGATGCGCTTGGAGAGCAGGCTGACCTATCTTAACTGCTCTTGGTATCAAAATGCAACTGGTGCTTACACACAGTGGGTAAAAGTAAGTCCATTTGCCAAATCAAACTGATGGAAACTTGGTTCTTAATTTTCTCTTAAATAAAAACAGAGTTTCTACAAACCCTGAAAGACAGCAGAGCTAGAAAGAAGGGGTGCTTCAGCTGCCCCAAGCGGAACCCTTTAGTGGTATGAACTTCAGAGAAAGCAGGATCCAGGAATATGCATAATATGATTTATTAAGACTGACCCTGAAATAAATTCTATTTCTCTTTCATACCTATTTTAAAACATATTTTTTTTCTACTCAAATAAAAGTGTTTCTGTATTCGAGGTCTTAATTATATAATTAGTAACAACAACAAATTAAAATGAATTAATCCCATTCTGCTTTATTCTGCATGCAGTGTTAAATAAGAGGTACACAAAACACAATTAAGTAATTTTAAGTCCTCTCTTTAAATCCTAATCAGAAATTGCCACATCTAGACAAAGCCAAACCAAACAAAGCTTTTCATTTTTTATGAGCTGACAAGTGTGTAAAGTGCACGGTCCCCACTGACTCCAAGATAAATGCTTCCACTGCTTCTTAGGATTTCTGGCTGAAATATTGCCCAACAATTTCAGCACAGTGCAAAGATGATTACACAGAATCTGCTACTTGGAACAACAAGTGCAAGGAAGCTTTAACTACACTGTACATTATTGTCCCAGGCTGTCAGAGCCGTGCACATTTCTTCCCATCCCACATACCATATCACGTGCATGTGACAACTAGAGGTCCAAGAGTTACTGACCCTTTTTGGGTGCTCTAAACTAGCCCACCTATGCACACACAGAGACACTAACTACCTGCCACAGACGTACACGTCCCACCAATGCCCATTGACACTCACGGGGTAATGCCTGGCACAGACGTTGGTAACCCTGCCACAAAGAAGAAAAGAAATATAACATGAAGAAGGTGACTTGTTGGATGGTCCAGCTGCTCTCCCACCACCTTGATGTTGTTCGTGGGTCCCCCTTTCCATCTCATTTTTCTCCAAGTGATGCCCAAACTTCTCCCCTGCATGGGTGGACAAACCTCTCCCCCAAAGATGGCAAACGTGACCCTGCACTGTTGGGCTGCTCCTAAAGCCTGATGAGAGCCAGAGCTGCAGCACAAATGAGAAGTTCAAGAAAGGGAATCAACATAGTTGTTGATTTTCAGGCAATCTGAGCACCAGAAAGTGGTGTTCCCCTAGAATGCAAAGATGCAACTGATGCTAACCACAAATTCCCCACATGGCAAACACCAGCACAAAATAAACATTGCAGGGAGAGCTCTTAACTATTCCCAGGGCAGCAGGCAACAAGGAAGGTACCTCGTCTGCCAGTTTGGCAAGCATATCAGTGAACTGTGGCCCCTCAAGGAGTGTCATCATAGACCACACCAGTTACCCTCTTACTGCAGGGATGAGTCCTAACTAGTGCCTCTCTCTGCTCCAGAAGACATATTTGTGGTGAGATGGGCACTGCATATTTGACATTTTCATGTCTCTGCTGTATCAATCAACATTCTTAACCTACATTCACTATTCATTCCATATGGGAAGGAGTCCATTATACCAACACCTTCTTTGGTCTTTAGATATAATAGCTGTCTGGTCAGACTCCATTCTTCTTGTGTATATCATCTAGTCATACATATCATAGCTGAATAGCAGATTCAGAGCCTCTAGCACTGAATAGAATCCATATGTTTTCCTCTTGTACCCCTGCAGAGATTTAGCTGTCTGAAATACTTACTATGGGATCATACATACCCATTTTACACCAACATTCAGATATAAAGCAGCATCACGAGAACGTGGGGAGCAATCAAATATCACTATGAAAATCCCCCAAAACACTGGTATGAACTGCAAATACACCAAGTGGAATGCAGTGTAGACAGGATAAATGTCATTTCCATTTCTGAACTCTATGATTTTGTCTCACCAGAAAGTGCAGATTTCCACAGTAACAGTGGAAACATAGCAAAAAACATTGCAGAATATAACCAGTAAACAAGGCAGAGAGGAGCCATGTCTCCCACTCTGCTTGCAGCCACCTTGGAGGCCACATCAGACAGACTCTGATGACCTCACAGCTGCTGCTGTGACAAGCACAAAGCAGCCAGGCATTCCCAGAGTTGTCATTCCGCTTGCCAAAATTCTGGGCTCCAGCCTGACTGGGCTCCACACACTGGGAGACTTTCAGTGGGCAGGAGCATGGCAGTGCAAGAACTTCACTTCTGTGGCACCCTGAGACACAAAATGCTGAACCTAGGCCGACTGCATTCTTTGTTTTGTAAATCTGCCTCTCAATGTCACTGGGGGCTAATTGAAGGAGATGTAAATCTTTGGATATTTATAATAGAGCAGTAGAATTGCAACAATATTATAGTCTGTATAACCCTGATAGTAAGTCAGTGCTTCACTGAATGCTAAGTTTTCTTTCACCCATCAAACCTTCTTTCCCTGAGAGGTGGTGAAATAATTTGTCTTCTGCTCAGGCACTAACATTCCAATTGGTACCAAGGAACAGCAAAACATTAAACAATGAAGTGTTGCTGTATGTAAACCTTTTTTTCAGGTAATCAGCCAGAGCTGACTGATCTTTGAGTGTTTGCTTGTATATATTAAAACAGTCACTTTTAAAATCAATGGCTGCTTCCATCACTCTCCTGTCCTTCTTCAATCTCAAGCTGAAGCAACAAACAGAAACTTATCTTAGATGACCAGCAAAAAAATCCATTTTTTGTCAACTTTTGTTGTGGAGTATAAAGAGTATTGAGAGCACATAATGACAGCATCTCCTGGGCCCCAAAAATGGGATGAGTAGTTTTGTGTAGAGCAGTGCAGTGAACAAGACTGTGTTGTTAACATGCTGTTAAGTAATCAGCCTCTTCAGTTACTATTTTTTTTTTACATATGCTCAGTGAAACTTATCCTTACTGTCCTTCAAAAACACACAATAGCTGGGGCACTGCTGACTGCAGCAGGACTAGGACTGGATCTAGATTTCCAATAATTATAACCGAAGTACCACAGAACAATGATTTTTTCTAGAGCCACCATATGCTCACAGATCAAAAATGTATTTTAGATCCTGAAGAGTGTCTTTTCCTGTGTGAACAACAAGTTAGTTAAACTCAGAAAACAGTTCAAACCAAGCAGATTGACAAAGGAAGCTGTGTTAAACTTAACATGACATTTCCCCCATTTTGTTGCCTGCCCAAAAGCACTGGACTGCTTTCAGGCACTAAACTCAATAGAAGATGTCTGAGCAAAAACATGCACTGTTCAGGCATTTCATTCTCATCCAGATCAACATCACTCTGGCACCAGCTAAAATTTCCCAACTCTGTTCTGTAAGTGCCAGTCAAGAGTTAAGGTTGCCATATCAGTTTAAAAATTATAAACACCAAGAAGAATAAGATTTCTCATTTCTACTTAGAACACTGCATTTATTGCTACTTAAAACCTGCAGCCTCTGCACTTTCAAAAGAAATGCATTTTATTTCGGACCATTACAGTAGCACTTTGCAAAAGCCAGTTAGAAAACTGTAAATCTTGATTTACTTGTAGACACATGCAAACACTTTGTCAATTGTAACCTGTGGGCAGCAAACCAGGATTTTGTTTCTGGAGGTTCTCTCTGCTTTTCAAACCTAGTATGAATGAATCACCTTTCTTTCATGAGCTCCCTTCTCAATTTGCCCACTTACTAAACAAAACATCTCTAGCTCGCTAGTCCCAAATGTGCTCGATCTTTAACAGACATTTTCATTTTAATTCACACACTTAACACTGTGTAAACACGCAGTCATAAATTGGCTGGGGAAGAATTTGAAAGATGAATCTGCCCTGAAACTCTGTTTTTTCTCTGAAAAGCATTTGCTGTTCTGTGGGGAGGGGCACTGTCGTCCCTCACAACGGTGGCTGCCTGTGCCCCCTCGGCGGGGTCTGACATCCAGCAGGGTGCCTGGAGCCCGAGGCAGCCTCCTCAGAGGGGACTTGCAGCCGACGGCTCTGCCCGGCTAGCATTCGTCTTTGCCAAATCCCGGGCCGGCTCGAGTCCTTCCTCTCGGGGACAATCGCCAGGGCGGCCAGGAGAAGGCTGCGGCCCGATTCGGCCCCCCGGGCCCCGCCCGGCACAGCCCAGGTGCCCATCGAGCCGCTCCCGCAACCGCGGCGGGTCCCGGGCCGACCGGGCCCACCCCGCCCGGCACTGCTCGCCTGGCGTTCTCCGCTGCCGGCCACTGACTCTCGTCTCAGCCGCCCCCTCTCCACACGTCATTCCCCGTCACCTCTGTCCTTACATCGCCGCAGTCCCGACAGCGATCGCGGCCCACGGGCCGGAGCGGGCTTGTACAAGACCCGGGGCGCGGGCGGTGCAGGACGGGGGCCCTGTGAGTCCGTAACGGCGCGGGCTGCTCACGGTGCCGGGCAGACCGCACGCCGCGGAGATTGCGCTCAGCTGGACACGCTGACCGCCGGGACCCACCGGGAAAGGGTTCCGCGGGGAACTGGGAGAGTACAGGGTTTCCACAATACCTGCGCAGGTCCCGGCGCAGCCTCCCCCCCTTCCCCGGGCCGCGCTGCGTCCTGCAGAGCGAGCTGCGGGACGAGCAGCTGGGAGCAGCCGGTGCGCACGGCCGTCAGCGGCACGGACCGCAGCCGGGCGCGGCCCCGGTGGAGGGGGCTTCGGAGCAGCTGGACAGCCTGCGGCGGGCAGAGATAACTCCTAGGGAAGCCCTCCTTCTGCCGCACCCCTCGGGTGTTTCCCAAAGCCCGTCCAGGGAGCGGCTTCTGGCTGTGCCCTGTCCGCATGGACGACGGCCGAAGGAGCCGAAAACCTTCCGAACTTACTGCGGCCCCTGGGCCCCCGCCTCCTCCGCACAGGCTATCCCGCCTGACGGCCCGGGTCTCCTGCCAGAGAGTGATTATTCATCGCACGAACAGAAGAGAAAGGACTCAGGCAGGCAGACCCCATCTCTCAGGGAAACCTTTCGGGTCCTCCAGCACGGAGTTACCGTGCTCCCCGAAATCAGGACATCCTTACAATGTTGTGTCTGTGCATTTATAAACAACCTGCCATGGTTTCCAGTTTGGCTTTGCCTTCCGTTACGTTAGGGGCAAAATGCTCTTTTACAAAATCTGATCGCTGCTCTCAATTCCTCTGCCCCCAGCACTTCCCCCGAGTGACGGCGTAACACACTTAGCATAGATGCTTAAAAAGTCAACTTCTACATCAAGTATTCACCGCGATTTCAGGAACGCAGAGATGCAACACTTGATCTGAACAGGCATGGCTTTCATCCAGATAGTGTGTTCAGAGTGCAGCGACCAAGAGCTGAAATTAAGTAGATTTGAATAAATGAAGAAGTTCCACACTAGGATGCCAAAATTACTTCCTGCACTTCTGCTCGCAGTGCAAGGGCCAGCGCTCAAAAAACATGCAGGGCTGCATCTTACTGACTCCTTGCCATCTGCCTCCCCTCCCCAGCTCTCTCCTGAAGGGAAAGAGAAAAAAAGCTGCTAAAAAAACAAACAAACAAAAAAAAACCAAACCAAATTGCATCAAATTCTGGATCTTGGTAGGGGAACCACAGACTCAGAAATCCAGTTAGGAAATAGGAATTTTTCCCTATGACTGATCTTGCCACTCACAGCTAAGCAACACAGAGCTCTACACTGGAAGGGCTGTGAACAAAAGCTACGTCTGCAGCCCTAAAAGCGCCTAGACCCGCAATCCAGAGATAGAGAGCCCGACCCAAGGAAAGTACATTGCATTGATTTGGAAAACAAGTCATTGATAAGAGACTGGGTTTGTTTCCTTCCCGTTAAATTAGCCCAGAGTCAATTATTCAGGGTTAGTCCAAATCCTGCATCTTTTACCACTGGCTGGAATCAGTGGGGATGCAAACTCACAGAGAGCAAGCCTGAGGGAGCTGGCTCGGTTCTTTCTTCCAGAGCCCACAGAGGCTCCACAGCCCAAGACACGACGATCTACAGATGAAAAACCTCTGGGTACTTGCAGGTATACAAACACCGAAGTAGAGCAAAGAGATGGTTGAGACAGGAGAGGGGAGCTTCCGGGGAAGTGAACCTTGTCCCGCACAGGTGTCGGGCTTCCCTCTCGGAGCCGTCCCGCCTCTCCGAGCTCTCCTGCCAGCAGCTGCTGGGGGGAGATGGGGTGGCGCTCCCCTGAGGGGACGGCGCGTCCCCGCGGTCTCCCCAGCCCTGCGACACGCCGCAGCGCCGCGCCCGTTCCTCCGGCAGCTCGGAGGCACCCGCCGGGCTGGCTCTGGGGTGCGCCGCTCAGGCACCGACAGCGCCGTGCCCAGCGGAACCGGCCGGGTGTGGACATCCGGCTCACCGTGGCCCTGGGTCTCGGTGCCCGTTTTTCGTAAGCGGACCGCAGTGGCGGTATTAATTTCTTACAGAACTTGTTTTAACGGGAGAACCGGTGTCGCTGAAGAAGACTCCAGAGAGAAGCACCGAGCCGCATGCAATTGCAGCACGGTGCAGTCTCTGATGAAGGAGTCCATATACCCACATCCTCTCGTTAAAACAGCCCTAATTCTCGGCGTTCAGTATTTTCTTCGTGTTGTATCGTATCGTCAAATATTTAAGAGATCTCTCCTGTGTACAACTGGTCAGCGCTCCCACCTACATACATCCTGGCATTACTCTTGAGAGAGAGGAATCCGAACCAGATGCAGTTCCCGTCGGAGGGTCCCGCTGGAGTTCCCCGCTCTTCTCCGATCTCAGACTCAGCAGGATCAGGCCAGGGCCACCCTGCCCGCCCCCCGGCGGCCTCCCCTTCCCTCCCGTCTCTGCCGAGACCGCGATGACCCGCCGCGGGGTCCTACCCGGCGTCCCAAAAAGCGTCACATCCTTCCGATGTGCACAGAGAAGGCAATGGGAGAGCAGAGCGCGCAAGAGTCGGGAATTCTCTAGAGCTTGCGTGTCTGCCCGTTTTCATCTCTTCAGAAAACGATGCGGGGAATATTCTCTAAAATATCGAGGGTGTGTAATTTAAGCGATGAGGTTTAGACTGGACTTCGGAGAGATGAGTGATAAAGGTGTACGGGTCAAGCACTGGTGTATCCTGGATAACCAAGTCCATATGCTTCCCACGTCCCCCCTGTACCCGTTATCGCGTTTCTGACCGCTTCTCAGAAATAACGCCTCTCTCCAATTAGCTCGGCAAAACCGCTCACCTCTTGCGAAGCCCCTCCGGCCATAACAATAACCCGGATCTGCTGATGAACTGCTCTCTGGGCGCGTTTTCCTCCTGACTCCCCGAACCTCCCGTGCCCCGGGGCGGCCGACCCAACCCGCGGCTCCGCGCAGCCATCGGAGAGGCCCTGGCTGAACCCTGCCAAGCACCGCACCCCCGCAGCGCGTCCCCCGCCCCGCCTCCGTTGAGACCCTCGCACTGCGCGGGGCTGCTCCGAAGCCTCGGGGTCGGCGGAGAGACCGGGACGGTCGTGCAGCCGCGCCCGCTTGTCACCTGGCGGAGGCGGCTCCGGACTCGGTACGAAGGATGAAGATCTCCCGCACGCCGGTTTTCCTCCAACACTGCAGTACGAATTACCGCTGCTCGTAATCTCACGATCGTCGTGGGAAATAACGTGCAGCTTGACTTTATTGACTCCTACTACTGTATTTCCAGAGAGAAAAGGCGCATAGGAAGGCTATTATTTCGTACAAATCTAACCCGCAGCCCTCCTCGGTGCGTGCACCAACCTCATTTATTATCTCGTTGAAGGCGCAGGAAAAGGACCGACGATCAACAGCCTCGACGCTGCTCCTGGCCGTGCCCGATCCATCGCGCCCGGGCTCAGCTCGGACTCTCATCACGGTGGCCCGGCCCTGCCGCAACGCATCCCTTGGAACCCTCCGCCAGGTGCTCATTTTCTGTCGTGCCACCTGCGACAGGGGACAGTAGTGCTGTCGTGCCTCTGTCAGTCACGGATGGGGACATCCGCGCGGAGGGCAGGACGGGGGTTCGGCAGGATCCACGATGGTCCTTCTCCGAGCCTAACGCTCCGTTCCTACCCGCCGCGACCCGTCGGGCCGCCCGAGCACTCGGCGGCTGGCGCCCCGACCTGCACTGCCGCGGGCAGGGAGCAGAGCACGAGGAGGAGCTCTGCTCCGGGGAGGGCCTAGAGCGCTGCGGCGAGCCGCGGTTACCGGACGCTCTGTGGGGCCGCAGCCCGTCGCCTGCGGAGTGGGTAGTCGGGCCGGGTCGGGGCCGGATTTGGGTCTGAGGTTGCGCAAGCACACCCCGCGCCCTCGGGAGAGACGCCAGAAAGCCGGCTCTGGGCCATCATAGGTGTTGGCCGAGGCTGGGCTCCCAGGGGCCGGCGTTGTCCGTGTTCCCTGCCGCCGCTCGGGACTCTGGACTCCGGGCCGGGTGCGGGTCGCGCTGCGTCGAGCCGCGTCACGGCCATCGCAAACCCCAAAGTCCTGCATGCCTCTCTGCGGAAACGGTGTCAGGGACATCGAGATTGGATGCCAGCGAGATTCTGCCCAGGGTTAGATGGGTTAAAACCGCTGGACAAACGAGTAATTGACGGGACGTCCCGGCTTTACCGGGGTTCGGTACTGCCACTCGTTCAGTTACTATTCCGCAAGATCGGGCCCCGGGATTTGAAACAACCATAATATTTTTTTAGAGGGAGAACAACTGGGGGCTTCTCTTGTCACACAGCTCCTCAAAAGCAGAATTCCTTTTTATCAAATTTTATCAAATCCATCACACTTGTAAACCTAATTTCTCAATTACGTTTTCTCAGATCGCTTTACTGAGGCTCAACAACACGTCCTACGTTCATGATGAGGCGAGACTGAACCACAGAGGTTAGGGGAAACGTGGAAACTAAACGACAAATTTAATTGAAAGCAGCTGGCTGGTTAAGCTCGTCTCAAGAAGCCGATACCCTGTTATTTACCTCACCTGCGAAGGACAAGTTGCTGCTTTATTCTCCTCCAATATCCCGAAAGCACCATCAGTGTTTGGTGTGAGGGAACTGTGTGAATAAGATTTATGATCGTGGAGAAAGGGTGCCTGTAACCCACAGCTTATCCGAGGAGAGACGCCGGCTGGTTCTGCAGGTATTGAGGGGCAGCCAGCCTCCGCACCCTCTGTTCGCTGCACCACAGGGACACCGGTGTTAATCAGCAGCACCTGTGGAAGCTCAGAGCCAGAGGCACGCTTCCGCAGCTCAGGTCCTTCTACTTTAGCTAAATGAGAAAGGTTTTATTACGGGATTTCGGATGTGCGAACAGGAGTCGAGGTAGTGAGACGGGTGTAGGGACTGTGAGTTTGAGCTACAAGAATTCGCTTGGGCTTTGGGATTCAGGAGTGTGGGAAAATAGCTCCCATCACATTGGCTCTCGCTCTCCTCCGTGTTTGTTTTCTTCGCTCATAGGGAGATGTAACTGGAACGTGTGCTTAGACTAGAGCGGCGGGGAGAAGCTGTGGCAAAAGATAAAGAAAAGTGAGGGGGTTCTCGGGGGCGGGGGGGGAGGGAGGGGGTTGTTGCTGTTTTTTTGTTGTTGTTGATGTTGGCGGGGTTCCGTGCCTCCTCCCCTCACTAAACCCGCACGGGCTCGCTAGTGGAGATAACGGCCCCGCCGCGCTGGAAGGCGGGTTCTGTGCAGGAGGTGAGGCCAGCGGGGCAGGTCCACCCACTTGAAAACAAAACTTTTTTCCTGCAGACGCTGAGAGCAGAGACCGGCGCGGGGTCCCCGGAGCCGGCTCGCCGCCCGCCGGGGGCTGGTATGCGGTAGGGTAGGGCCATGTATTGGAAGAGTGACCCGATGTTCGTCTGCAGGCTGGAGGACAAGGACTTGCCCGCGCTCGGCGGCCCCGCGGAGAAGGTGCGCGGGTGGGAGGGGGCGGCGCGGCTCAGGCGCCTGGTGCGGCTCCGCGGGTCTGCAGGCCGCAGACACCGTGGCTGCCGTCAGGATCCCGGCGGGATCCACAGGTGTCGGTGGGCCACACCAGGCCGGCGCGGGGCTTCGGGGCGTGGCCGGGCGCTGACCGCGGTTTCTCCGCGCTCCCGCAGACCAGCCCCGCAGCAGCTGACGAGGACTCCTGCTCTTCCTCCGCTGCCCTGTCGCCCTCCTCATCGCCGCCGTCCATGGCCTCAGGCTCGGGCTGCGCCCCCAGCAAGTGCGTGTGCAGCAGCTGCGGCCTGGAGATCGTGGACAAGTACCTGCTCAAGGTAAGGGCGCCCAACCCGGAGCTCCCTTCGTCTGGCGACTTCCCCCACCGCTGTTACCGGAGGGTGGCCCGCTTAGGGAGAACCTGCCTGGGCCGCCGGCAGTGCCCGGAGAGCCTCGGAGAACCGGGCCTGGTGGGTTCCGAGGGTACAGCCCCCCGGGTCGCCTCATCGCTACGGCTCAGCCCTCTTCTCCCCGGACGAAGCGGAGCTGCCGCGGACACGGGAGTGCGGAGTCCCAGTGCGCTTGTTCGCGGTGCTCGGGCCAGAGAGAGAACCCTAGCTGTCGGTGTTCCGGGTGGCACTACTGGCTCTAGGCTGCGTGTTCCTGACGCGCCGGGAAAAGCGGGGAAGGTAATTGGGAACGGGCGGTCCCCACCACGGTGACTCCCGCGCGCTCTCGGTCAGACGGCGGCCGCACGACCTGCATTATTCTGAAGTAGGTCTGGGGGGAACGTCGTGAGTCACAAAGTCAAAAGTGACTCTTGAGAAATGTGGAAATAAGTTATTCCTATAAAAAGCGGTCAACTAACATATTTGAAGGAAACGAGCTGAGTGCGTGTGGAGCAGTTCTCTTGCCTTAGCAATCAGGACCGAGTAAGATAATTGAAAAATAAACAGAACCAGGTGATTTTAAACATTAAGTGTTACTGGGAGGGAGGAGTTTATTTGCCTTTTTTATTATAGCCGTTAAAATTATTCTGTGTCAGACTTCTGCCGTCTTTCCTTTCAAAAGTTAGAGTAACGATCTGGCAGAAGTCGGTTGATTCCATCAGCCTTTACGAAGTTGTATACTTGCAAAGTGATAGTGGGTGACACTGGAAGCATATCTATGGTGTTATTAGTTCATCCTCTTGGGCTTGGTTGAGGTGGGGAGGTCCAAGGAAAATGTCTGTGGGGGCTCGTGTTCACTTAAAATGGGGTTGGTTCAGGAGCTGACACGCACCCCTGCTCCGGGTAGCCCCGACCCCCTTTTAGTAGGCTGGGCTGGCACAGAACGCGCGGGTGGACAAGGAACAGGTCTGATTTGAGCTCAGTTTCATTTCTGTTAACTCCCGTGGCGTTTTGGCAGCTCATTTATAGTTTACTGATCACTGCTGTCTCCTGTCTGAACAACCAGGATAACGAGACCTGGAGCAAAAGACCTCTAAATTATTTAGCCTTGAGTTTAAATTAGCTGTTACTGCTTCTTGTGTAGGCAGATAGGAATCGATGCTGGTATGCATCGATCGTCCAGCAGCAGCACCCCTTTCAGTTTTAGCCCTGTTCAAGTGACAAGTAGGAACACGGACAGGTGACATCAAATGGGACAACTACGGAAGCTGTTGGTGTCCTGCTCTTTGGTGGAAGAGCGTTGGTCTCTGAAGAAGAGGCAGTGGGCTCTAAGAGGCTGGGATGTCAGCCCACGTTGTGCAGAGCTGCGTGGGCTTCTCTTGCCTGTGCCAGGGCTTGGTGCGGACCTGGGGAGGCCCAGGGAACCTTGGCACGGCAGGACTGGTTGCGGGGCAGGCTCAGTCTGGCTCAGCGTTGCCCCTCTGCTCTGTGGCCCTTCTAAGAGATGGTTGGGAGGGCGAATTTGGTGACAGCTATCAACAGATTCATATACTGCCGTTTAAACTTGTCAGCACACGGGAAGGCGGCTGCCAACAAGGATAAGAGTTAGGAAAGCATTGGACTAACTGCAATATTGCAGCCTGAAGAATGACTGAAACGGGTGATCCCAGCATGAGTGCTGGAATCCATGCCTTGCTTTCTCTGTGGTTTGTCTGGCCATGCTCTGATGAAAGGCATATGCTGGATTACCTCCAATCTGCTTTCCCATAGGTAATATATGGGCTGATTGGTATGAGATGAGAAATAGGTTCAGTGGAAAAAAAAAATCTAAACTTAATAATTGCGTGGTTTTCAGAATTCCTCTGATACAGTATGGGATTATCCAGAGGGTTATTATTAATTTTTGTGGTCACTGGGAGTCTTGGGTTGTCAAATGATTTATTTAGGTGATGAGCAGTGTCTGCACAATTAAGAGTTCCTATTATAGGAAAGCAGAAATTAAAATAATTGCTCTCATTTTATTTATTTTATTTTATATGACCCAAAGTTATATGTAAGTTTTCAAAAATGCTGATTCCATGTGCATTCCATGACTACTTTTAGTTTTGCTATGGGCATATTAAAGAAATATGGAATTTGCTATTGAAACACCTGCTGCTGTTTTGAAACTCAGATGTCATTAACCCATGGCAAGTGGAGGCATGGCTCATGGTGTGTTTGATTTGACAGACTTCCCCCCGCCCCCCCCCCCCCACTTCTATACTCATGTTTTAAAATTTTAAATAGCTTTACAACGTTTGTTTTTTATTAGGCAGAAATTTATGCAGACTAGGAAATAGAAGTGTGTAACTTAGCTGCTTTCCCAAGGTCACATAAGGCCAAAACTTGCTCTCTTACTCTAACAGTAACAAGAACAGAACTGGACACAAAATATCTGCATGGAACTTGTACCTCTTGCTTCCTCTTTTACTGCTTTTAATTACAAACTCATGAAAGCTTATTCTGAAGATCTGAATCAAATTAGCTGGCCTTCAATATGCATGCAGTTCTATAGTTTTGCATTCAGGATAATATTTCTGTGAATCATGGTCCATAAAACTTTTGACCTTTTCTGAAAAAAAAACCAGGGTTTGTAAATATAAAATGTTATATTCGTAGTACAAGTATTGAGGGGTATTTTTCTGTTGGGTTTTTGCAGGTAAATGACCTCTGCTGGCATGTGCGCTGCCTCTCATGCAGCGTTTGCAGAACATCCCTGGGAAGGCACACCAGCTGCTACATCAAAGATAAAGATATCTTCTGCAAACTTGATTATTTCAGGTATATCATCCAGGAATATAATTTATTAGATAACTTGTTATACTTGCTTGTTACTTTTCACTTCAGCCACAACTGGCACTCACTTGAGGCTCTTTCTTTTTCATTTGCCAGGTTTATTTTCAGCAGTTTAAACTCTGACTTCTCCTGAGGAGGGACTTGGGGAACCCTAAATCTGTGTAATGTAACTGCCTGCTAAGTCTCCCATCTGTCCTTCCCCTGTAGTGCATAGCTGCTGTATTTATACCATCACTTACTTGTGTATGCACCGAGGGGAAAAAAAAAAGTCAAAGTCCCTGCCATGGTATGGTTGTAAAGCCACCAGACGTCCAAAGAATCGTCCTTGGGCAATGCTGGCTGAGAATGCAATGTAAAATTGAGATGATCTGTTTGGAGTAGTGCTTCACTGGTGTGGGGCTTAAAGCATCAGAAGGAGCTGCAAAATTAGCCCAGAGTAAATTCCATTATATTTAAAAGAAGCTTTCAGCAGTTATACCTTTCTGTGATCGGTTTGATTTAGAATGTCATTCTTTCAAAGTTACAGTCTAATCTTTCTAGGAAGAATATTATTTATGTTGGCAATGTAGTATTCAGGGTGCAAAGTCTTTGATTCAGAAAGCAGCAAAAATTGTTGCTGTTAATTTTGATGTGATTGCCAGTACTTCTCTAGTTTGATTGTTAGGCCAAACTATTTCTGGGATTCTCAGCTGTGCAGTTGAATAGATTGCATCCAGATAGTTAAGTTTGACACGGAGGGGGCAAGCTGAGCACTGTGAGCTTCTGAAAAAAACCTAAATTTTGTAAATTTGGGTCTGCAAACATCTTCAGGACAAATTCTTATCTAAATAATCAACATATTTTGGTCACTAGTTTCCTCTTCAAAGAGAAATTTTCTACTCCAATAATGTAAATGTAGATTTTTTTTTTTATTTTTTTTTTTTAGTTTATTTAAAAATCACAATGTGATGTGAATTTGGGAAATAACTATGAAGATACAGGTTTCCCCCCCTTCTGCTGAAGATGCTGAAAGATTAGTGAAGGATGAGGTAGCTAAATATAATTCAGACTACCACTAGAGTGATGTGAAATGCCTTTGAAAAATTGGAAGAATTTTGAACAGCCTGCTGTTTCTATCTTTCAGCTTTTGAGAGTAATTATCTTTCTAAAAGGAATGATGAGGAGCTATGAGCTCATGTAGCAGTTAAAGAGCTTCAGTTTTGCTCTTTGCCGTATGAAAATAGTAACCTGTATTTCAGTAGTGTCTTGCCTTAGGCTATCAGATACAAACTTGCTGATTTTTTTTGCAATGCAAACGCAGTAATGCCGTGGGTTTCAGCCGCGCTGCCACAGCCTGGTCACTTCTAACGCTGCCGGAGTTTCGCTTTGCCCGAGACGGTGCCTAAGCTGAGCCCTGGCCGCCGTTCTCCTTGCAGGCGGTACGGCACCCGCTGCTCCCGCTGCGGGCGGCACATCCATTCCACCGACTGGGTCCGGCGGGCCAAGGGGAACGTGTACCACCTGGCGTGCTTCGCCTGCTTCTCCTGCAAAAGACAGCTCTCCACGGGAGAGGAGTTCGCTCTGGTTGAGGAGAAAGTCCTTTGCAGAGTACATTACGACTGCATGTTGGACAACCTGAAAAGAGAAGTTGAAAATGGTAACATACTGCTTTTGTTAAGCAGTGTTTCAGATTTAATTAAATGGATGCGATTTTCTTCATTTTCCTTACAGGGAGATAATTGACTGGCTTTACTAAGACTGGAAGCCCAGGTTCTTGAATCAAAATGATGTTAAATTATTTTATGTTTGGGAGATTTAGTTTGGTTGGTTTGGTTTCTTTGTTTTTGTTTTTGTTTTTTTTTTTATTTGTTTGGGGTTTTTTGTTGTTTGTTGTTTTGTTGTTTTTGTTTGGTTGGTTTTTTTTTAATCTGTAGAACTTGTTTTGTATCTTAAGGAAAATAAAGCAGCAGCATCTCTTGTTGATAAAATATCATGTTAGATTTATTTCTTCCCTCAGTCTCAAGGGAGTTGTTTAGGGCATAATGTGTTATGGTGCTAGATCAATTTAACTTTGAATAGAATATGGCTTTATAAAACTGAAATTCAGCTGTCCAAGTGCTGTTGATTATTGCTGGAGAACAATGTGACTTACAATATCATTGTGAATGTTTAGAAGGCAGCGTTGTTTTCTTTTTAATGTTTCAGGTAATGGGATTAGTGTGGAAGGAGCATTACTAACAGAACAAGATGTCAATCATCCGAAACCAGCAAAAAGAGCTCGGACCAGCTTCACAGCAGATCAACTCCAGGTAGAGACAGTACTGAAAACCTGTGTAGCCCAGGTTTATGCAGGACATGGGTGCTAAACCAATAGAAAGTTTTATGCATATGGGGGAAGGAAAAGCTTGAACACTTGAAACTATTTCATAAACTATCAAGACACAGCATGTTTCTGGAAGTTTAATATGAAATAGTATTCTTCAAGCTCTTTATTTCCCTGGGGGCAGATGGTAATTTTGCAGAGTGGAAACAAAAAGGTGGTTCTATTTTGATTGCTTGATGAAATCTATTTAATCAGCCATTTACATCACTAAACATAATAAACACAAAATATTTTTCAGATTATGTAATGTGAAAAGTTGTACTAAAGATGGATACTGTGTGTGACTTCAAGCCATTAATAGGATGGAAGCTGGAATTGTTGTAATGCCTGCATCTCCTCTGCTTTCCAGGCTTCTTGTCTTTTTGTTGCCTTGACAAGAGTTAGCTCTGGACTGTTTCAATAGGAGTTATTTCAAACTCATGATAACCACTTCCTTAAATTAGCTTTCTAGGGAAAAACACTAAGGTAGGGCCAGCTTCAAATGAAAGAAGGGATGATTCATAAGTTTTAACCTGTAGTGAGAAGGAAGCTGTGACTTTCTACCTAATCCCAGCTGTACATCCTTGCCTTTAGTTTAACATGTCTTTGAATTTCTGGTCACAGTGTGAGCTCTGTTTTGTTGGCCTGTTCTCTTATTCTTACTGAAAGCAGTTGAGAAACTCATCTTGAGATGTAATAACAAGTGAGGTATTAAAGTAGTGCTGTATAAAAGGGCATGGGGTTGTTCAAAGCTTGGGTTCCTATTACAGTCATGACTGGAGACAGAGGGTGGTGTTAACACAAAACAAGCATGTTAGCAAAAATCCAACCAGGTGCACAGGGCAAGGGCTCTGGACATTGAGCTTGAACTTCAGCAAAAGGGAACTTTTTTCCCTAGAAGAATCTGAAAGGGAGATAGGACCAGCCATTAGGATGGGAATTGTATTCAGGGCTTCTTCCCAGCTGCTGTCACTGAAACTTCCATGTTCCCTTCTTTTCCTGTTTAAAGTGGATTGTAACATACTTTAGCAAGTGTTTGGTAGCTTATGGACTCTTGTTATTTAATGATACTTTCTATCTGCTTGTTGCACCTCTATACCTATCTTTGTGGCTGCTCTAAGACTTCACTACCAACAAGAGAAATACTGTAGGGATAAGTGCACTCCCAGAGTGGGAGCATGCAATTACTCACTAAGTACTTGTACAAAAGAATGTCCACGCTTTTTTGATGCTTTTGTTCTGTAGCACCTTCCAGGACCTAAAGGGGCTCCAAGAGAGGTGGAGAGGCAGTTTGGACAAGGGCCTGGAGTGACAGGACAAGGGCCTGGAGTGACAGGACAAGGGGAATGGCTTCCCACAGCCAGAGGGCGGGGTTAGATGGGATATTGGGAAGAAATCCTTCCCTTTGGGGCTGGTGAGGCCCTGGCACAGGTTGTCCAGAGAAACAGTGGCTGCCCTATCCCTGGGAGTGTTCAAGACCAGGCTGGATGGGGCAGCCTGGCCTGGTGTCCCTGCCCATGGTATAGGGTTGGAACAAGGTGAGTTTTTTCAGGTTCCTTCCAACCCAAACCTGTGATTCTATGAAAAATTACAAAAGTAAATAGCTTCTGAATGTGGAGAGTAGTAGTCTGAATCTTCAAAGATGGAGCCAGGCAAAGTTTGCTGGGTCAAATTAAGGGTCAGAAACAGAAAAATGAGAAAATAATGCTTTGAAATTGCTGAAGATACCCTGCAGAAATCCACGAAGCCTTACTTTCATAAACAGGGCAAATGCTTAAAGCCTCTGAAAGCCTACAGGATGCAGGCCAAATTGACATCTACTTTCTCAAAAAAGCTCGTAATTTATATCCTTATGACAAATGTTGAGCTTCGATTTTCTGTCAAAAGAGGAGTAACCCAACCCCCAAAAAGGTCAGGTCAGCCAAAGTGGGGCCTCTGTTTCTTGTGCTGGTGAAAGGCAAAGGAAACACAGAGTGTTCCTGCACCGTCCATGGAGATCAATTACTCCATATAACATAGGATGCAGATAGGGATTGACGAGTTCAGAGTCATGGATCATGGCTCATGCTTTCCTTATGCTGTGGTCTGCTGCTATAGGTGTTTATTGAGCATATTTGAGTTGCTTTGCAGTGAATTTTCTCCTACAGTTCTTTTAATGCAAAATTACCAAGGACCACTTCCAGTTTTTACTACTGCCAAGCAGAACCCATTTCTTTAATTTCTGGTAAGTATCACAGTTCAGTTAAGCATAGCAAGGGCTTGTACTTTGGCTTTGGGGTGGTTGGTTTTTTGTTTTGTTTTGTTTTTATTTTATGCATTGGGAACTCTCTAGGGACTGGTGATTTAAAAAAAAAAACACAACAAAAAACAAACAAAAACCAACAATTTCCTGAAGACAGGTAAGGAATAGTACCATAGTCTGAGAAGACTGTCTAATGTGGCTTTTGACACAAATGCTCCTGCAATCTCATATCTTGCCTTTTCAGGTTATGCAAGCACAGTTTGCTCAGGACAACAATCCAGATGCACAAACACTTCAGAAACTGGCAGAAAGAACAGGCTTGAGCAGGCGTGTTATACAGGTAACAGTGTGGAGTTACTTGAGTCACTAAGTCTGGTACTCATCCACTGGAAATGCTCCATCACAATTTTCTCTGAGGTTATTCCAACACGGAAAAAGATCCTAATCTGTTTTGACTTCAGATGACACCCTTAGGAATAGGTCTAGAACAAGCATTGTAATTTGGAAAATTTGCTATATCTCTCTTGCACTTTGTGTGAAGAACTAAGTCTTCTAGAAAGAAACTTCTTAGCCTAAATAGTATAGAAATTGCCACTAAGTTGTTCCAAATACATATTTCTGACTGTAGCAGTCTGTTCTTGAGACCTGCACTTTTTGAAAGTGTCTTGTGGTATGACACATTAGGAGCAAGTGAATATCTAGTCATTAGTTTAGGGGGCAGAGTTAAAATATAATACCCATGCCAACCAAAACTGAAACACAAACTTGGAGTCTTTGCTTGAAGAGGTCTCCCAGAAAACATATGGATGCTTTTTTTATATGTAAATGTGATTTTTAAAATATAATACAAATTATATATTTATATATTAATATAAATAAAAATAAATTTTGAGTTGCCTTGGCTCATTCTAGCCTTGGAAGATTGACAGAGTGTTTCTATAGAAATGAGGTATCTGGATGCTGCTATCAATCCTTAAAAAAAAAAAAAAAAGCAATCTTGCACGCTTTTCCATGTGAAAAGGCAAGTGGGTATGATACAAAAAACGTGCTCTGCTGTCAGTAGTGTCCCGGCAGGCAGAGAGAAGGCTGTGTCTGGCACATGCCGAGGGGTGTGGTCCAAGCAGAGCAGGGCTGCAGGTGGTATTGTTTGGCCCGGGGGGACACTGGCCCAAGGAGATGCCCAGTCCCTCACTCTGCCTGTCCCCATCCTTGATGGGCTGCTGGGTACTGAGGACACATTCCTGACTTGATCACACTTGTAGATTTAGAATGGATATTTCCCTATTTGGACTGTCAGCATTGTGACAAAGGCCCAAATAATTATGCAAACTCAGCTTAAGATAAGCTCCAAAGTTGTTGTGCTGATATTGAATGCAATCTATCAACGTAATTTATGTTTGCCTCCTTTTCAGGTGTGGTTTCAGAATTGCAGAGCACGCCATAAGAAACATGTTAGTCCTAATCATTCATCTACTGCTGCTGTCACAGCAGTTCAGCCCTCCAGGTTGTCTCCACCCATGTTAGAAGAAATGGCATACTCTGCTTATGTACCCCAGGATGGGACTATACTCACTGCTCTGCACAGCTACATGGATGGTAGGTATAACAGCTTTGCTGCTTTTCTCCTCATAAAAGCGTTACCAGCTGTAGCAGGAACAGTTTACTAAGTTCTGATTAAAGAAACCTAATGGATATATCAATACTGTACTTGCTATCTTCACCTCATTAAGAAAGCAGTAGCCCTTCACTGTAATAGCATGGCTGAAGGTCTGAGTATGAAGATGACTATTTATGCTTCTTCCAGATTATTAAAACAATAAATTAAATACTTATTTAAATATCTACTTCACATATTTTATTAATGCATAATTTTAATGAAAACTCTTTGCCACCTGCTCCCTAGCTTTTTTCCCATGGACTGTGAGTATGCTCAATCCAGCAAATTCTCTGAGAGCTTCAGCTTCCCTCACTGTAACACATGATGGGAGGGAGAGCCTGGTAGTCAAAAGTGCTTCAGTCATGGTTTGTCTTAGGACCCGGCAAGCCAACAACTTTGGCTCTTATTTGTGATTAGGAGGGACTGTGAAGGTTTTGGGAGAACCAGGCTGAGCCACATGTGGGTCCTGAGCTTGTTTTCCTCCAGAGCAGTGGTGTTAAGGTGGGCTATGGGTAGAGGAGTGCAGATGCTGGGCTAGGGAAAACAGGACATGTTGCAGGGTTGGGACAGTGAATTGTGGGATTTACTGATTTACAATCTTTTGCTACTTTCAATGAAGTTGACTCGTAAATGTTTCTGTTTTTGTAGCTCATTCACCTACAGCTCTTGGACTTCAGCCTTTGCTCCCCCATTCAGTGACACAACTGCCACTAAGTCACACCTAATTCCTTTTCATCAGGGGTCTAAACTAATAAATATGTAACCTTAAGTCATAGTGTATTGAAAATACCATTGGAAAGATTAATGTAAACTTTTTATTTAACACCCAAAGCATTTTCAAGATAATTTTTGCCCAGGTATGTATGTCTACTTAGCCTGCAAGACACTTTTATGGATTCTGCATAAGTAACTATTACATTGTTTACAAGCCTTATTAAACACCTTTTTGTATTGTCTGGAAGTAGTCCACTCTAGTTATGTGTGTTAATTTATTTGTCATCAGAAGAGCACTTTGCCTAAAAGAAAGGACTGACAATTGTGCAAAATGTCACAAAATGTTTACAATTCTTTGTGAAACTGTAGTTTATCATTAGTTTGTATTTGTAAGTTATTGCTAAAACTATTACCTGTATTTGAGTTGTATACAGCCTATACGTTAAAGCTTATTTCTGTGAGTTTACAAAAATAAATTTTGGTTGTGAATATTTTCAAAAAGAACTGAATAAAGTTTCTGCTGTAGCATGCCAAGTGAAAAATGTTGCTGTGTCTGTGGCTGACCTGTGATAATTTGTCAGGTGCTTAACTTGAATCTTCAATTTTAAGAGAAGGTCCCTGGAATACTGAGGAACATTACACTGAAGTCCTTCAGGAGGACTCATATCTATCTCCACTGATAGTAAAAATCATTTAATGCACTTAGGTCTTGAAATGCTCCAAATATGTGCTATACAAGTGGGTGCATGCAAAGCAGTGCTTCTCCTGAAGGGTGCACACCTGGGGAGGAGGGAAATTGGGGGTGTATAGGACTGATTTTAAACCGACTTGGCAAGTAGAGAACCTGAAATCACATCTGCTTTAACATTTTGAATCTTTCTTACTTCAGCTTTTGTTTTCTTTCGCGTTTTTATCTTGTGATTTTGTTAAGCAGGGAGATAAATAAGATGCAATACTTAAACAGTCTGCATTTTAGAAAGAAAATCTAGTTTGGCATTTTAACTGACTGATATCAAACTGCATATGAGCAATGCCTGGAATTCAGTCAAATGCACTACAATTTACTGTGTTTGGAACTGGTAATGTGCTAAGACTTACTTGTAGAGCATGTTTTGATACACAGATTTGACGCACAAAGGTTACTATAAATTCAACTGATTTTTGTCTTCACAGACTGGTTTCCTTCAGTGATTTAAGACAGCTAGATCCCCCTTGTTCGTTTAAACTTTATTTACATCAGAAGGAAACTTTACTTTGGAAGGGATGTGTATGTGTCCATATCCTGTTTTTACTCTCCCAACTATGCATTAGTGTCTACTCTGTGAAACTCCTTAAGGGTGTGGTCAAACTATTTCAATTTGGAAAAGGCAGTGTTCTCTATTGATGACTTTTGTGAAAAGAACTTTGATGGCAAGCTTGGAATTAATAAAGTTCCATAAGTTAAATGCTGGGACTGTTTTAAGTGCTGCTCGGAGATGTCTGAGTTAATCTGAGTAGCAAAAGCAATCTCCTTGCACTGCCAGAGTGGTTTTTCAAGGCTTTCTTTATTCAGTTTTTTTTCTTTTTTTCTCAAAACACTCAGGATGGGGGCTGTAGTGGAACTTGGCTGACCTTACATTTTATTTGAGCATACATAACTTCTAAGTGAAATGCCCTGGATAAAATACTGAATTCCAGGTGCTATTTTCAGTACCCAAGCTAGCTCCATATATCTGCATGCGACCAAACTGCATGTGCAGCAGTAGATGAACTAGTTTTTGTTCACTGGTCTAATATGCTTAAGTTTTACCAATTAAATGCTAAATAACGTTAATTTAGATGTTCGCATAAATTGGTAATTTAAAATGCAACTTGGCTTGCGCTGAGTCCCTTTAAGGAAAAGTAATTATTCATTCTAATTTGAAGAACTGAATAGCTTTGGGCTGTCTGAAACAAAAGCAAGTTTAAGCTTATTTATGAAACACCTCTTTCTGTTCAGTTCCAAAGTCAGACCAGGATTAAAGTATGTGAAGAGCAATTTTCCTATTTTCCTATGAAAATAGGAAGCAGGAGCATACACCTTTTGCTACTGTTGAGTGCAGGAGCAGATACATGTGAGCGGGCCTGGGAGAATGCTGAGTTGAAAACAGGAGACTGCAGCAGAGGATCTGAGCTTTGTCTTCCTTTGCCAGTGCCAGAGCTGTCAGCAGCTGGTGTTGGGCTGACAGAGCCTACAGCAAATTGAGGATAGTTTTAGTCAGCTATGCTCAACTGAAGCTGCTGCAGTAGCCTGACTTTGAATGCTTTTTGACAACTCTCATTGTTTGTTTTTCTCTCCTGGTTGTGCTTCATTTGTGACTTTGCTGCTGAGCTCTTCAACCCTGTAGCCATCTTCTTTGCCTCCTGCTGTATAAAAGAGTAACTCAGATAATGCCATGATGAGGAAATTCATGGGCTCTCTTTGCAGAAAGAGAATGCAGCTATAGCAGGAACATGTTATATGCTGAGTCCACAGCTTTTAGATGGCATAGGTTCAATTTATAACTGAAAAATTGTATTAAATTTGTATATGAAATAAACCGATCTTAACACCTCACTTAAGCAAACTGTCTTGAACAGAGAACAATATAGAGCTTTGCTGTGTGGATGCTTTCACAAAGAATTGTATTTGCAATACATTTCCTCTGATCCCAAAGCCTTTAACCTGTGAGGGTGGGACTTGCTAATAGTTTCAAAGTCACATACATTGAGATATCTAAAATGGAACTAATGGCTATCGACTTCCACACCTTTTCCCTTTCCTTCCCTAACCTGTCCAACTAAGGCAAGTTGGGGCTGTTTTGTGTATTATTTTCTGTAGGATAAGTAAACTACAAAATAAAAACTAGAATTTGTTATATTTAACCTGATGTCAGAGGAGAGAGAAATATTGAATATAAATATCCTCCTGGTACAAACTCCACAGAATCTCCAAAGGACACCTTGTTATTAGAAGTTGGTCGTACTTTAGGTTGCAGAGTGACAAAATGGTCTACTGATACAGTACCTTTGATGATCTTTTAGAAATATTTCAAACTCTGCAATTAAACAAAATACTGGCATCTAGACGTTTTGAAATTCCAGTGATCCACTGGAATAGTGGTTTGTGTGCATATGAAAATTAATCTGAAAGTATTTAGGTATTCCCTAATCTGCTTTTCACCCCAAAGCACGCCAAAATATCTTTGTTTCTGCTGTGGAGATGTTTGTCTAATGTGCTCTAAAACATCTTAAATTTCACATTGTTCTGCTGTTTCTTAAATCAGTTAGAAATAACTGGTCTCACCTGCTGTCTGAAGGATTTTTCTGCTTTTCTCCTGAATATTTCTTACACTGTTCCCTATATTCACAAGTATTAGCATGCATACTTGTGATGCTTTAGGTGATAGTTTAGCCCGGTTTCATGGTGTTTAGCAGGCCAGGAGACCAAACGCCCCTGTTAGAGGTGTTAGAAGACCAAGCACCCTGTTTTCGTGAGCCCTCAAGGTCTCCCAGTAGGACAGATTTTGTAAACTGGAAGTGAGCCCACCCAGGCCCCTCATTGGGCCCTCCTGGTAGATCTGCTAATGAGTAGAGTCTTTAATTGTACACTCGACTGGGGGGACGGGGCTTTGGCGCCGCGTTCTACCTGGACGGCAGAAGCCATCGAACGGGATCCTATTAAAATCCCGAGGGAAATGACCCCAACCCTCTAACCCTGTCTGAGCCTTTATTTCCTAAGACCAGAAAAAGGCATCACACCTTTCCTCTTCACGTGGACATGTTTTCCTCCTGTATCAGTAGTTTACTAGCTCAGAGTGTTGTCTTTCTGACAGCACTCACCTTTGCTATTCTGGCTAATTTCTTTTTTTCCCCCACAAAAATGAGGGTACAGTGAATCACCAGTACTCTTGGGAATACACCTCGTAACTTCCTTTTCTGCCTGCAACTTGCACATTCCTCTCTTTACACAGGTATCCCTGGACTTCTTCCCCATCCCTCTCAAAAAGAGCTTTTCCCTGTTGGCCACATCCATGACAGTACATCAGCTCTCTTTCAGTCACTGCTGTCTTAGGGGCTTGCTTGTTTATTTGGGTGGGCAATTTTGATTTGGTTTGGTTTGGATTTTTTTAAAACTCTGCCATACTGGAACAGAAACCAACCCTCTTCCTGAGTAATATGACAGCTGCCATCACAAACTACACCAATATTATTTCCTGAGTTAATCTCACGGGAGAAAGATGTCTCCCAAAACAAAGGTTATTCCTAAAATAGGGGAAACTTAGGACAAGTAACAGTATAGTAGTATATAAAAAAGTTACACATTTTCTTATTTTAAAATTAGGACATTGTATTTCTAAGGCAGCTACTCCATTAAAAAAAATCACACAGGGTTTTTGAGTTTTGTTCAATATAAGTTAGCAGGTCCTCCAAGAAATTCAATCGTAAAAATATCATTTAAATAGTATGTAAGCTGTAATATGCTGAACACAGGAATCGCTAGCACCCTTTTTTTTTTACTGCTTTCAGAAATAATCAGCAGAAATACTAGCATTCCTATATTATGGATACAGGCATTTAGCTAAAATATGATTTTAAGATCAAAGAAGTGTGTATCTACGTTATGCATAGCTAAATGCATAAAAATGTTACCTTTCAATGGGCACTTTGATCTTCAGTGTCTCTGCAGGAATTTGTACAGGTGATTGGGTAGTGGGCTGGGATGCTCAGTTTCCACTGATACATTCAAACATACCAGTGCAGGTTTATCACAACATCAGTTCGGAAAGAGTTGCTACTGCAGTACAAGAGCCACTAATATTAAACTCACAAAGAGTTTAACAACAATATTTTTAAGCTCTGGTGACTCAGAACCACTACAGCTGACTGCTACACTATGATTTGTTAATCTGTTTTGGACCACTGTTAGCGTTCTTAAAAAAGCAATCCACTTGTGAGTTTAAACATACAAATGTCATGACACTGTTCAAGTTGTCAGTATTTCTATAAGAAAGTGGGACTTTGTAAACTAAAATGAACAAACAAAAAGCAAAATAAAAACTACAAAGCCCTTTTGACACTATCATTTGGAGCAAAATAAGTACAGACCGCTCTCCTGGGAGAACTTTGATTCTTTTCCAAGCTCAGCCTCTTTCAGACTCCAAAATTAAAACAGATTGCCCACTGAGCCCAGCCAAACCAACAGAAATGAGAACCTGGGACTTCATGAAATGCAAGTTGATTCAAGACAGGAAATTGAGTTTGTCAGATGTGTTGGAAATGATGGCAACCAGAAACTACATTATGAAGCTCTGTATAAAACAATCCTTTCCTTCTTCAAGCCATCTGCAGATGTGTGAATTTGCAAAGGAGATGCCAGGTTTTTGCAGAAAATGCACCAAAAGCAACATTCATCTGCAAAATCAAACCACAAAGACGGTACACATCAGATGCTGGCTGAGACAAAACTAGAAATATTTTCATCCCATATTTATAACCAGGGTCTGTTTGACTGTAACAGGTCAGTTATGTTACCATTTCCTTCTTTAGCAGAAATTTCAGTCAGACCACACCACTGCTGCCCTGTTAGTGTTGCCCAGAGTAACTGCAGCACAATGACAACTCGTGGTGCCAGAGCAGAGTGAGGCAGCCTCTCTTCCCCTCTCCCTGAGCAGCTGGCACCAGTGGCAGAGGGGGCATCTCCATGAGCAAGGTGCTCAGAGTAGAGGTGCTTCCCAAAACAAACCTATTGACTGAAAATGAGCAGCCATGCTGCAATCCATCAAGTGGTAACATGGGTCACTGTCCTGCTTTCCAGGGCTGCTGGGGAGACTTGCACAGAACGACATTGCTCTTGGCTAACCAAAAAGAACAAACTGTGCAAAAGTAGGATCCCTAGAAAAGACTGGAGATCAGACTGCTAGTACATGAGAAAAAGGTCCAGGTAGGCTTTGAATTAATCTGGATGTGGATTAAAGTTTCTATGGCATATAGCCAACATTAGATTTAAATGTAATACGAATAGCAAGAAAACCATGTGAGATAAAAAACCTATCAGTCTGAAAACAAAATTTAGAAGAGGGAAGAAAGCAATTTTGTTAGTAAACCTGACATTTTCTGAAGGAGAATAATATAACTAATAGCTGCAGCCAGTTCCAACAGACTGCATGTGTTAACAGGAGATACTGATGTTACTTTAAAAAATAAAAATATCCAGATTTTAATCAAAATAACAACGTACATATGAGACACATAGTAAAGGTCCTCTATGCTCTGGAATCCCCTGGAAATAACTTTTATATTACAATTGTACCTTCCAGTGTCTGGGTACTCTATGTTAGATTCTGCAAGGTTACACATGATCACTTGAATTCAAACAAATGTTCTTTAACATACACAATGCTTTACTGCTTTTGTTACTTTCTGGCATGGTCAAAATTGAGTCTTACAGCAATGCTTTACAGAACAAAAAGTATGCAGGTTTTGTTTGCCAAATTTGCATCTGATTAAATGTCAAAAAGAAAAAAAAACCAAAACAAATAAAGGGGAAACAAAAGTAAATCTGCTTTCATGGAAATTTACCATAGAACAGCAGTGTCTTTATCTCTTCCAAGCAACTGTAATGTACCTCTTCCCATGTGGAATGGCCTCGGTCAGTCTAGCTGCTAACCTGGGCTCAGTGCAAATATTCCTCTGGAGATCACTTTGTTCACCTTTCACTGTTTAGTTTGGACTGAACTGGTCCACATCTAAACCTCCTAGATTGTGTCATTCTCCTCTTCATAAGCATTTGCTTTCACAGAATCACAAAATATTCTGAGTTGGAAGGGATCTTCAAGGATCATCGAGTCCAACTCTTAGGTGAAGAGCCCATGCAAGGATCAAACCCACAACTTTGTCACAAGTTCCCTTTTCTAGCAGCTGCCTACCTTCCCTTGTGGCACAGACCTGGGCTGAACAAGTACTGCTACTCTTGGCCAGTGACTGGACAGCTCAAACCAACCAGTCTCCCCACCAACACTGAGAGCATTTAACTCTTGCTAAGAAATAGCATCTTGTGGTATAAGCCTCATACATGCTCATTTTTCCTTAAATTATGCATGCTGCAACTGTGTGGACACAGATTCTGCGTATGCATCTATTCCCTATTCAGCCACTGAGTCCCAAACACAGAGTCATACCAGCTTGCTTTGCTAATTCAAAAGCTTGCTTTGCTAATTCACCATCTCATTGCAGGGAATGCTGAATGCCAGAAGCAACTTCAGACAAAGCTCCCCACATACGGAATGACTTACCTTGAGTCCAAATTTGTCCTTTGTCCTGACTACAAGCAATTGCTCCATGGCTACCTCTGCTGAAATCCATCCCCATCCCTGAAAAGCTTTTGCACAGGGTTTGGTGATGGACTCTTTCCTTTCCTGCCCTCCAGAAAATGTACGCAACAGGCCCCTGACCAGATGAGGAGTTATTTGCCACAGATCATCTGCCTTTGATCCTTTGCCAACTCATGGCATACAATAAAGGTTTCTTCACTTCTCACAAAGACAGGGAAAAATATGACTGTGAGCCTCCTAAACCAAAAATTATTTCTACTGAGTTCTGTGGTATCATTTCAGCCATAGACCTTGCTTCAAATTAGAACTCAATTCAGGTTCAGACAAAAACCAATACGGTTTATTATTACATGGTTCAAAAAATTTAAATTAAAATGAAAAAATGTAACAATCCTCCATCCTTTATAAATAAACCCCAGAATTCCCCTCCAACCGGGAGCAGTGGCAGCGGCCACTCCCGGCGCCTCCTCTGCCCCGCATGCCCTCAGTACCAAACTGCACGTCGCATTCCGCGCCCCTCCGGGCACCAAACCGCGCCCTCCCTCCATCCCTCCGGCACCAAACCGCGCCCTCCCTCCATCCCTCCGGCACCAAACCGCGCCCTCCCTCCATCCCTCCGGCACCAAACAGCGCCCCGTGCTCCCCGCTCCGCCCTGGGGGCAGCCGGAGCCGCACCCCGTCCCCGCTCCGCTGCTGCCGCCGCCCAGCAGAGCCCCCGGTCCCGCCCCGCACAGCCCCGCGTACAGCCCGGCGCGATGCAGACGCACTCCGGCTCATATCGAAATCTTTATTAGAACAATCCCCAAGAACTGTAAAATGGTGAAGTAACAACAAAATTAAGCACTTCCGTTATCAAAGATATTTAAACAATAGGATTCTATTTCTGCATAGCAGAAGCAACAGGGTTTAGAGCTCAAATCATCGTGCTCGCGTTAATTCTGTTTTGGCAAAACAACATAATCTAAAGAATCATATTAATGAAACAGTAACCTACCGTTCATTTTTTAAACTTCAAAGAGCCATTTTCATGGTTTTAAAACTCATTATTTGGGACAAATGCATGTGGACATTCTGTAGCACAGAGTAACAATTTTAATATTAGTAGCACTAGTGTTACTTGAACATGAAGAAACACTTATTTTCTAATTGCTTACAGTGCAGTACAAATTACGTATTACCCCAAAAATCATTGTCTGTATCAAAAGTTTAAAAATTTGAACAATTTATAAAATGCTTCCAGAATAGGAAATTATCAGTCTTGAAATGGTGAAGGAACTTTATGCTTATAAACACACAAATAGATGCATTACAGTAACATATATGTAATTGTTAGCTTTACTCCTTCTGTTGTAAGTAGCAAGAGCCCAGTTCTACTCACACAGGTACAACACACATGATCATTGTAACAGAAAGCAGAATAGGCCCTACTCAGAAGTCCACCATACCACAAATTAAAGCTATTAAAAAAACTGACGGTATAAAAATGGAACAGTCTTGCATTGTTTTCATTTATTTGCAACACTATTGTCATGTTTCCTCCCAGACCACACCATCAACTTTCGTAATCTGACAACAGCAACAGGGAAATGATGGGCGCTGCATCACACAGTACAAACACATCTGACATCCTTACTACAGCTCATTTTTTGTTAGTTAATTTGAAATAAAGTGTTGGTTTTCCTGCCTCTTCTGTTTTGTAGTCTACGTGGTATAAATTAATTTAAAAATGTAAGCCAGGTAAAGTTACAGCCAGTAAGGCACTTTGTCTGCAAGAACACAGTTGTCCAGGCTGAGCAACGGGTCAAAGGGAGACATTCTGTGATACTCAAAAACAGTCAGTTTATTCTTCATAATCACTTCTCTGACAGCCCGTTTGCAGAAGAATACTTACTGACTATTCCAGAATCAGCCTGACATTGCATTCACCATAATATTTTTCTGCAGCAGAACATGCAGTAGTAGAAGTATTTCATTAAACACTAACATTTAGAAGAATATTCCTTGGATCACCCAAGAATCATCTGCTGAATACTGTTTGGAAAAAAAAACCCTCAGCAGAAAAAATGATCCTATTCTCATTTCTGTGTTTTGTTTCTGTGGGGTACTTTTGTTTGGTTTGTTGGTGGTTTTTTTTTGTTTGTTTGTTTGTTTCTTTGTTTTATAAAATTTGAAGGCTTGACATTAAAACTTTGGTATAAAACATGTAAATGAAAGCCATCCAGTAATATGCTCTAGGCAGATACAATGAATCCAAATCAAACTAAACAAACATGATTACATGGATGTGATAGCAGGTGTTTTCTACTGTCTTGGTTTCTACATTCTGTTTGTTTGTGATCTTGAGAATGTTCTTTTTTTCTACTGATGTAAAAGGGTCATTCTTCAGATCCACCTGCTTTTCCAAAGCTCCTCCCAGGGAGAGGACCCTGACTCACGCCCCTGACCCTGGCACGGCCTCGGCAGTTCCAGAGCCTGCTGGTTCTGGGCTCTCCCACGCCCTCCATCAGCTCTGCAAGCACAGGACCAGCGCAGCTGGTGGCACTGTGGGCACGGTGTCACCAGCCCCGGGGGGCTCAGCAGCAAAGCACATGGCATATTTTACCATGTTCCACTCTCTAAAGTAAAAAATGGGATTTTGAATTTTGTACTGAACCAAGCAGCAAAGTAAATGTCCAAATCCATAAATGTCAATACTACCTTCTCTGTGGTGCACATCTGCAGACTGGCCCACAGGATTAATTAGGAACCATTATAATAAGATAGCTTTGAAACATCTTAAGATTAATCTTTCCCAAGAAAATAATTGCTTTAATTTTGACTTAGTAATTATTATAAATTTATTTTTAGAAAGCCAATTTTAATATTAAACAATTACTATTTACTTTTTGATTACAAAATCTACATGGTATTGCTTTGTATTTTCACAGTTCTCATAATTATATCATAAGAAAATGGCTTTTAAATTTTCTTCTCAGAAACAATGATTAGTTACATTCTAAACACCTTCACAAAATAGTGAGAGGAGCAAATTTATACATATATATTTTTTTTTACCTGTATATAAATAATACATTTTAAAAATTTCACTTTTAGAAATTCCTTTAGTAAATGCATAGGTTTGTTACAAAAGTTTTCTAATCAAATAACTGTATACTATTTCTATTATGTTTTATTCCTAGTAAACTCTGTGGTTACATTCATATGATAAAAAAGCAAGCTATATTCAGAAATACGCTTTTTCAGTTGAGCTCCCAGTAAGACACTCAAGTCCAGTAGAAATATAGATTATGTAATGCAGTTTCTTTAGCTGAAAATTAATCAGTAGCACAAAAAAAAAAGCTTTAGAACATGGATTGTTATGAGACCAACAGCTTCTTTAATCACAGAATGGTTAAACATGCCCCCAAAAGTTACTGACTTAGCTCTCAAAAAAGATTAGAATCATGGGGGTGGTTGTGTATTCCATGCCATGCAAATAATGAGAAAGGAATGATGATGAAGATGATGCTAATGATGATGATGATAATGAAAAACTTCATCCCTTGGGAGTCTTTTTCCCCCCAGAGGTGGGATTCTCAGTCCTTTCTGAAACTCAAATTTACACTAGGGTATCTTAGGAGGGGTCACCAAAATCTAAAGGTGCCTATAATTGATAGTTATATTTGAAACCCTATGCCTTTATTTTACATTATTTGAGTCCTAAATTTAACACCTCATTTTTGCTTCATGGAAAAGGGCTCCAGCACCCACTGGACCACAGAGAAAGCTTACAAGGACACTCCCACCTGCACCTCAGGTCACGATCTTACCAAGCCCATGACTGCAAGCATGTGGATGATGGCCACTTGTGCATCAACATGACCCATGGCAAGAAGGACAGTGTTACTGCCTTTGCAGTGATCACAGTCATCACAAACCACAGCTGTAATTAGAAAGCAAAATCCCAATGGGATGTGGATGGTCAGTAAACTTTCCCCAGAAACTTGCCTTCAAATCATCTGAAAATAATTTGCATTTCTTTTTCCCACACCAATGGACTCCTAGGGTTAGGAAAGTATTTCCAAGTGCTGAACTCCTGCCACAGAACTGGCAAATGTATGGCACATGCCACTCCTGGAAACTAGACAGTACTGGAATAACTTCTTCAGTACACTGGAATCTATGAGCAATCTATGAGCAATGAGGAATCTATGAGTCCTTGGCTCCCCCAAAAGACTAATAAATTAAAATCTTTTTAGCTCAGTCTTGGCAGTAACAGACTTGAGATACTCCCCAGTGTTAAAACTTGTTCCATCAATGGAGCTGTTACTTAACAGTAGTGACAGTTCCACTATTGGGAGGGTCATAAACCCCACCGAATGTTGATGTACTTTCTACCAGGTGTATTAATGACTTTGTACTAATGACTGGGCAAATTTAAGAATCAAAAAGCAAACTAAATCTTTCAGAGCATCTCTCAGTAGTTGAATAATTAATCCTGTATCATGAGATTACTTGAGTTCAATGTCCTAGTACCTTACTGTGTGAGCCACTGGGAGCATGGAGATGTGCAGGAAGCGCAGCCCTGGCCCTCTGCACCTGCAGAGTCATACCAATGGCTTGGTAGGAGCCCTTCTAAGCTAGGCAGAGGCAATGGAACTCCTTGTGCACGCACACAGAGCCAAGACTTTCTTGTAATGAAAAAAAAAGATTGCATTTAGTTTTTCTTTCAGTAAAACTCAACGTCCTTGTAACACAGAATGCAATCAGAGACTTGTCAGAGATAGCGGGATATTAACACATGTGCATCTCTCTTAGACATCAGCTAAAAATTATACATTTGCCATCCTGTACCAGATGAAACCTCCTTTGTGTGAACCACAAATCATTTCAGTTGAAAGGCAGTGGGGCCTTCTCTCAGTTATACCTTCTTTTAAGCACAACTCCCAGAAAACTTCACTTTAAGCAGTATCAACTAAAATCTTTTATGACTACCTTCTTTGAGACCTGCAGGGTACCATCACGTCTTAAAAGATACAGTTGTGGATGTGATTAAAATAACACTACATTTTTCAGTGTAGGGAATCATTAATGCATGTATAATCACAGTTTAAATAGCTGTGAACCAGCTTGTAGAAAAAAATACAATCATAGCACCATATATACAAATTTAGTACCATCTCCTCATTAGAGTCTCAAACTATCTTTCTTTATGGCTAATTAGGTTATACGTTAGTGCTTTCAAAAAATTGCTTGAATTTCTTTTACAAATATACACTTATAAGAAGAAATATTATCAAAACTGCTGTCATCTAAGGCAGCAACTTGTATTACAAAAGTTATTAAAACATTATTATACACTTATAAAAGTTTCAAATTTACATTTTCCTTTTCATAGGCACTCTATAAACTAAAATGTGGCCTTTTTTCACAGCTGTTAGTTTAAGCATTTAAACTAGTTGAATGTTACCAATGTTGCTGTTTTTTTTTTTTAATATAAGCAAAAGGAAAAAAAGAATCACCCATTAACCAGAAGCATCATTTACAGTTTTTACTTTTGCCTACTTTATACATGTTTTGCTTAAAAGTGACACTTTTTGATGTTGAGGTTTAGCATTCATTATCCCACTGCCTTCTTAGGGCTTAGCTTCTTCTTCCCTAGAATTCGGTGGAGACTAGCTGACATGAAGTAGGGCTTTGCTGTAGATCCATCATTTCTTTCCAGGTCTTCACCTGAATTTAACAGCAAAACCAGTCAAAAAAGGAAACAGCAGTACAACCACACACAGAAAGACACAAACAGAATTGGAAAAGGGAGAGAGGAAAAGACCCAACATTAAAAAAAAAAACTCAATCAAGGTAATTTAGCTGTATGATGAAGGACATTATAAAATTTCTATTTTCTCAGACCACAAGAGGTTTTACATGATGCAGAGACACAAACATCTTGCCATTTTTAAATTATAGCAATACATCCTTTTTATTTTCCAGATCTTTGGTTTGGTAATATAGGTGAAAATTTTCAGAAACTCTCATTACTCCACCGAACCCTGGCATTTTGGAAACCTCTTGCTAGAAAACGTGTCACAAAGACAGCCATGGATTTAAGTACTTTCTAAAACTGGACCGTTTTTCACTGCCTAAGATAAAGTTCATTTGAAAACCTGCTGCCATGAATTAATAATATTATATCTGATCTATTGTTCATTACTGAAAGGGAGCACGGGAAAGAAAACATAATATGAATTTAAAACAACAAGGCAGCCATTATTTTTTTTCCTACAGAAGGTCATGATTAAATCACTAGTCAGGGTTCAGCCCAGCTGGTGCCATGCAGCTGTGACAGACTAGTGAACAATTATACACCAATGGGCAATCGGGAGGGAGTGCCAGTGAAGCACAGTCATTGCAACTGCAACCCTGCAGAGGCAGACAGTTGGATATGCAGAGCCAAAATGCAAGCCTGAGTCATAAGGAATGGCCAAAGAAGCTAGAGGAGGCAAATCTTAGTGTATTTCCATGGCAACATATACCAGGCATCTTTGGAATAAACTAAAAAGAAAATCTTTTTGTTTTTGAGTGCACCAACAAACTTGCTGTAGTCCATTTCATTCTAAATAACAAAATAAATAAATAAATAAATAAATAAATTTATTTATTTATTTATTTATTTGTGGTTTAGCTTATTTCTTTGAGCATTATCGGTGCTATGTCTGCCTGTGTTTATATTTGCTTAGAATCAAAGTTCATAACATGAGATAAATAGGATGTAGCTCTTAACTAGATACCAATTTTAAATGTTCTAACTGACCTTGGTCCTGTGATTCTTTGGCAACCCAGTTTTTCTAGAATCCCTGCTAATCCTAGTTTCTAGGGAAGCGAGGTTAAAGTGAGTGTTTAAAGAATCACGTTTACCATGTTTACCTCACTTCAGGAATCCACAGTGCATAGATATGAAAGATCAAGCCTATGACTATTTCCCTTAGTATCATCAAATAATTTGCAAACTGCAAGAACAATCACGATTGTGTAACTAACTTCTACTTGGACCTACCAGAATGACTTGCATTATAGAAAAATACAGCATATGGAAGGTACTACATGCTAAGGACATCTGCTTCTTATAATCATATCCTAATTCAAGACTGACGGATTTCTTCTGTGACTTTAGTATTCTCTGACTGGACAGCCTGAACAGTAGTCCCTTTGACAGGGCTCATGATTGTTTGCCATTGGGAGTCCAAGGTACAGATAGTTTCAAATGGTATTTTACACAACCTTTGAGGTAATTCAGCATAACACTTTGTTCAGGGTTACTGAACTGAAAACAAATTACCACCTATATACCAAAGAATATATTTGTTATTATCAAGATGCTTAAGGAAAACAATACTATACAGGGCTCTTCACAAAGCACCCAGAAGCAAACATAATGAGATTTAAGGAACATCTGAAAAACAAAAGCTAGATATTTCCATAAACCATAAAGCTACCTTACACTTCTTAAAGTTATTAAATTTGAATACTAAAGTACAGAAGACCATATCACAGAGCCAATATGAAAAGAAGAAGCTGTTAATTTTTCATACAGTCTGCTAGTATGTCACCAGACTTCTGTAAGGAATGGATAAGGTGATTTTCTACTCCTCTTTCCATGACTTGCAGGTATTACTAAAAGAAAATGTAGTACTTACAAAAGCAGAGGAAAAGTGTGTCGACACACATTGCATAGACGCTGAAGAACCCGTGTGCAACTAGGTAGGAGCCAATGATGACTGTCTACAAAAAACAAACCACAATAAACCCCCAAATTTCTTTCAGCACCAGTGTGGTAGTATTAATAAAAGTCAGAAGCCTAGTCTGCTAAGCAAATTAGAAGAATTTAATGTCAGCTCTGTATTTCTACCAAAGGTTACTACTGCTGTGGACAGGGATCACAGGTTCAAGACATTGCATTCTAATATGTAGTAGCTGCTAGTTTTCCAGCTGTAAACCTCCGAGGAGAATATATGCCAAGAATATTCTGAACTCCTAAAAGAATCACTTAGCCTGGAGATGTTCTGAAGTTCAAGGGGGGACCTACAAAAGGAGAAAGATATGCATCGCAAGTCCCTTCCATTAGAAGCCATACTGACATACTGTCCGGGAAGTCTGAGGAGATGTGAAACCTAATTTTTCTGAAGATTCAGAGTTACTGCAGTGCTACTTCTGCCTGAAGGATCCCAAGGACTGGAGTGCAGCTGCTCAGTCCTCACTTGAGTGGATACTGTGCCACTGAGATGCTAACCAAAGAAGCTGTTACCAGACCATGCCCTGAGTAGTCTGAGCGCCTCAAACTGCCCCAAGCATTCAGGAGATTAAATGGTTGCCTTACCAACAATGGTACCCAGTAGTAATTCAGAATTGGTACTTCCTGCGCAAAGATTGGTATTCTCTGTGTGAAGAAAAAGAATGCAAGAACACCTGCAAGAAGTACAGGCAATTAGTGATTCTCATGCTAGCTCTGATTTCCCAGGTTCTAAAGAATGGATAAGACAGACAACAGATCCAAGGCTGATTTCAATTATAGTTTATAAACAATACATTCTTCAATACTAATTATCTAACAGAAGAAATATGTAAATTAATCAATTACCATAAAGATATTCATGGGCCCAGAAAGACTTTAATGAGTTGCTTTGTTTCACCATTACACTGAATTTAACAGCAGAATTAATAAATAACGTAATTCTACCATGATGACAAAATATTTTAGGTCAGCTCTTGGTTCTAGTTATACTTTTGATTAAAATATAATTAATTAGTTAACTTTGAAAGTACACAGAACACAATATACGGTTATCTGTAAAACAGTTTTTTGAAACTGCTGTGACAATTTGGAAAAACCGCAAAAGAACACTGCCAACCTGAATTTCCGAAAGTGCTTCATTAAAAACAAACAAAACTCTTTTCCGTCACAGAAAACCATGAATAATCTACTTGATATTTACTGATAACAAGAAAACCCTATAAGGATGCTAGAAATACTCTATCTCTTTAAGTACAGCTTATAGCTATAATGGGCTCGAATACAGCAGAGCTTCATTCCTGCAGGCCTGTACCACCATATCTTGTAGGCAGTTGTCTTATTACCAGATGAATCTTAGTTGCAATTTTGTTCAGTTCTAACAAAAGGAGAACTGACTGCATCAGACTTTTTGGATGTGAATTTGGTTTGATTCAACTATGATGCTGTGGCTGCAGAAGTCCTTTCACCAGCCACATATACAAGAGCTCTAAAAGCAATTATGGAAAAGATACTGTCAAGGCAAACCAGGTGCTGGGCAGGGGGGAGAAAGTGGAAAAAAGAGAAAAAAGGTTTTAGATCAATCTAGCAAATCCTAGAAACACAGGAACATATTTCCAAATAGTCAGACCAATGAGAACCTCCAGGTGCCAACCAAGCATATACGAATATGGCAGGCATGCTTGTGGGTACCAGAAAATAGAACAGACAATTCAGAAAAAAAATCTACCAGCTTACCTACACCACCAGCAACAAGGATTTTCCCCAGGAATAGAAGGAAGTCTGTAACTTTGTCCAGAACTGCAACCCTGTTTAGCAAAGGACAAATGATACATAATCATCACAAACCAGACATCTGTATTCTTTCTCCTTAAATCTATGGATAATTGCAAAACATGACCAGAAGCTGTCTTCAGCTGGTTTTACAGACTGACAACACAGCACCACAGACCAGCAGTGCTGAGATGGGTATTGCTACGGTGTAATCTCAGGAGGGAAAAAAGCACTGAGCCTTTGTTGAGTAAGGCCTTAATGTAACAATGCTGCTACAGGACTGACATGAAGACTGTTTATTCATCAAGCTAGTTAAAAAAAAATCTACCAACCCAAAACTTCAAAATATTTTTATTTCAGCCTTACTTCTAGTGGCACAGATAAACCAGGTCAGAATAGGTGAAGTACACATCAAAGCAAAAAGCAGTATTTATACAGATTGCTAGTTGGCCTCCTTTTCACTTGGTCGTATCTGGCCACCTTTCATGACCCCATGACATGCCAAATCTACTATTTTAAGATATCATGGTACAACACTGAAGGCAGGAGACCTCAAAGCATGAAGATAATCACAGATGAAAGAAGGTAGACAGAAAAGCTGACATTAACTCTGCAGCTCTCATTGAAAGCACAGCAGGGAGTTTCTGCTCAATGTCCTGCCAGCCTATCTAATCACAAACTGCAGATAAATAATGAGATGAAAAATGACCTTTGTATCATCAACATCTTGACAGCACTGAAGGCCATATTACCGTTATGGATATGGTAATATACATCACTGACTACTGCGAAAAATAAACATTAAGAACTACTAAAGAGACAAATTATCATTAACCTGTCAGAATTCAGATTTAGCAAAATACACAAGATGAAAACATCTTTATTTGAAACAACAGAATTATATGCCTAGCTTTTAACTATTGTTCTTACTGATTAAGAACAAAATCATAAAGAGATGAATATATTCTGTAGGGAAATAAAAGGCAGCTTCTCTTTTCTGTTGCACAGGCATTACTCAGTATGGACATCACTGTCCTGATATTAGTACAGGGTAACACAGTGAAGGAATTCCATCTTCCAACTCCAGTCCTTTCCTCTTCTTTCTTAAGCATAATTTCCACTTTCCTCTTTCAGCATTCCCCTCCATTTCTCTCCTCCTCCCAGTCCTTCACTTAATGCTTTAAACCACCTAACCAGTTTTACTGTGTCTCTTGCTTGGTAATTAGATTGTGTGCTATTGAATCAATATGACCTGCTCCTAAGTTATTCTCCCATTATTTTTTTGATCTTACAGTAGCAAAGGAGGAGCCAGGAGCAATAAAGGAAAATAATGATGAGAACAGGGAGTTTGGCAGCACACTTGGTAGTGGAGAAAAGGGCCAGGAAATTTCCAAGCATCAGAGAAGATATGGTTATGTTAACGACAATCTTTTTGAAAGGAAAGTATTCTCTCTTCTTTACTTCCACTCTCCAACACCTCGAAAGATTTCTGAATGAATCTGAAGACTTAGGTTTTTCTGCTTTCCCTTTCTCAGACCAAGTGGACCAAAGCTCAAAAAACAAACATATGGCAGATGATGAGCACACCATTCCCATGTATCTGCAGATCTCCTCTCAGAGGCTCCACTTATTTTTTGGAGGCATTATTACAATGTACTGGGTACTTAGGAATCTAAAGGATCAATCACAACAAAACCATGAGATTACATCAATTCTGCATTGGTTACTGTACTGGACAGCCAGTGTAGGAAGTGAGGACCACGTCTGAGGACAGAAGCAGCACTCAGTATTTGGAGGAGATATGGGAGAGGAAATAAGTTTGTCCACAGAGTGCTCCTGACATTTCTAAAGACTGGGAGACAGTCCCTTACCTCACCACATTCCGCATGAGCAAAAAGAATGCTTCCTTTGCCGAGGTGCAGAAGTTTTTACCATATATGGCAATCTGCAAAATAACAGTAGCTGTTAAGTATTTTAAATAATTACGATACCTCCTCATATGTCAGGATCTTACTGCATGTAATGCATAGCTCTTCCTAATATGTGGCCTTGAAACTCAGATGAACATAAAAGACTTTCCTCAGTCGCTGCTATTTCTCTCATGCTTCCCATCAGGCTAGAACAGAATATTATCCATCCTTCCCCTTCAGATCACCTGGTGATGAGCATGTCACCCCTTGTGATCTCGCAGGTAGTAGACTCAGTTTGCCAAGCAGAGCAAAAAAGGTACTTGTTGAGGGATTATTCTCCCTTTGCTAATTACCTACACTAGATTTATAACCAGTGGAAAAGAATAGGCACTCATAGAGCTGAAGTGAGCTGACCCCTGTAGTTATCTCCTTGGACCTGATACTGCTTTCACTGAAGAAGAAATCGGCATAAAGTAAAGCAGCTAAAGTTATTCAGGAGCAAAACCATTTCTTCCCGTAATAGTGTCCACCACAGTAAGATACACTAGAATAGCTCTCAGCTCAGACAGCTTATGAACTGGAAAGAAAATTGTCAAAAACAACACTTCCTCTTCAAGATGGCAATTTGAAAAATCAATTGCATCAACATAGGTTGCAATGAACCCATTACAGCCACCTCCTTGACACAAGAAGTCTGTGACCATACCATTCAATCACTGAAATTGATTCAAGCCAGAACATCCTAGGCTGAAATCTGTCAATGTTAATTTACGTAAAGATTTCAAACTTCTCTTGTCTGGGAGCTAGCTAAGAAGGCATATTTGAGAGAAATATCACTGCTGCTGCTAGTAGAATTTGTGTTTTTAACTTCCAGGTGGAAATACAATTATCACATGCCTTCCGACCTCCTTATTCAAATATTGCCTCCAAACAGAAGTCTCATCATCATGCAATATGAAATAAACTAATATTCCTGTTGAAATGAGGATATAAATTATTGAATTACAGGGGGAGTTAACCAGTTATTCCATCCCTTTCCACTTATTTTGGGTGTGAGGGTGATGGACAAAGACAGGAATAAAAAGAGGCTGAAATTAGGAAGAAAAAAAATCTTCCTTTTTCACAGTAGAACCATATGCATATACTGAAAACTCTCATAAATCCTATTATTTATTCAGCAGATTCAAGTACTGCTGGCTTATGATCAACTAGTATTATCTAGGATATTTTAGTGTCCTAGATAGGGGAAACCATATGCAGACACAGCACATACCATGATGTAGGCATTTCTGTTTATAAATTTTAAGAATTTTTCCAAACACCAGAAACAGCACTTGAGGCAGCAGAGCAGGAATCTAGTGAAGGAGTTCGGGGTACCTGAAAAGAGCAGGAGAGAGTACATCATACACGGAACTCGTGATCAGTCTGCAGAAATTGTGATATTATTTCTTTATTTCTAGGTATCGAGCCTCTCTCAACCAAATTTAACTCACTAGCTTTCAATTAGATCAGACTCATATCCCATCTGAACTTTGCATTAGGTTCCCAAGAACACAGACTCAGTTTGAGTAAATGAACACAAATTTACTGGCTTCAAAAGAAACTATAATAGATAATGTGGAATTAGTCTCTTTTCATTGCTAAAAAAACAGCTTGGGAAAGTAAGGAAGTAATTTAGCAAGGAAGGTCTTAACAACTTAGAGCAGATTCATAAATCTCACCTTTCAGTTTGTGATCCAGGTACTCCAGTATTACTCTAATTAGCTGGACAATTGCAAGAATTAAGGCTCCAAATGCCAGCGAACCTGTATGGTATCTAAAAACAAAATATTTGACTGTTATGTCACCTGTGTGCATATGTACATGGATATATGTATGCACACGTGTATGTATATACAAATAAAATCAGAAGTGGAGGAAGATCCATTAGGGGGAATTACTTAAAATGAATGGACCTTCATCCCGATTCACCACAGAGGAACAGGATGAAGCCAATGGTGCTGTTGGTGTTTGTGAGTGCTGTGTCTGTCTCTCAATCTGTGTACACATGTGTTGTATACATGTATTTTGTGTGTGTGTCTACTGGGAGTCCCTGCTCAGTGTTACAATTGGTTGGACCTAGGGGCAGGGAGCTGCAGCAGCCTTGGTGATGTTGGGCTACAGGATTCAGCCTTCCCCTAATAACTACATCTTCCCAATTGTGCTGGTTTTGGGTGGACTAGAGTAAGTTTTTTTCATAGTAAGTTGTGCTGTGCTATGTTTTGGATTTTTGACCAGGGCAATGATGATAACACACCCATGTTTAAGCCACTGTTGAGCAGCACTTGCACAGCACCAAGGGCTGCTCTGCTCACCATCCTACCTCACCGGTAAGCAGGTTGGGAGTGCATGAGGAGCTGGGATGGGACATGACCAGGATAGCTGACCCCAAATGACCTCAGGGATACCTCACACCATACTGTGTATTGCTCACCAATAACAGCTGATGGAAGGAGGGGTAAGAGGGGAGCATTTGGAATTATGGAGTTTGTCTTCCCGAATCACTGCTATACATGAAGAAGCCCTGCTGTACTGGGGATGGCTGAACATCTGCCTGACTGTGGGAAATGGGGAATGAATTCCTTGCTTTGCTTTGCATGTCCATGCAGCTTTCTTCTACCTATTAAACTGTCTTCATCTCAGCCCACATGTTTTCGCATATTCACCCTTTGGATTCTCTGCTCCATCCCACTGTGGGAGAGTGAGCAGGCAGCTGTTGAGGGCTTGACTGCCACCAAGATAAAACCATAAAGCTGACTAATCATTTTTGCCTGATACTCTAAGACTGGCTTCCCTAGATGTGAAAAGAGTACCTGTCAGATACATGACAAGGCTCACGTCCAGTTCCACAGTCTTACCGTATTGCTCGTCCAAATGAAGAGAAGAGTGGCCACAGTGGAATATCAGCTGGTTTTCGATAGGCCCAGTAATAAGAGGCAAAGGCACCAGCAAGGGTACACTGACCCAGTGCAATTGCAAAGTTCACCAGCCAGAGAAAGACAAAGGCATTGGCTAACTGGAAGATGAAGATGTACTTATGGTACAGGCTTTCTCCTCCATAAAAAGCAAAAGCACACTGAGCACCTGGGCACAATTTAGTCACATTGGTTGTGTTAAAAGTCTAAAGAGAAAGAAAAATAAACAACACAATCATAAGCAATGAATTCTATGTACACAGCCTCTGAAGTTTAGCAGGTTAATACAAATAACATAACACTGCTTGATGTTTCATTGGCTCATTCAAATCTGCAACACTATGTAACCAGTTTACGTATTTAAGGATTCAAATCAAAGACTTGTGCCGCCATATGCAAAGACTAAACAAACAGGGCTGTTGGCAAACAGGGCTGTTCACCACATCCCTGAAACTTGAAAAAATGGAATTTGAATTACAGGAGTCTATTTGTAAGATATATCAATGCTTTATTAAAGAAAATCTGCTCAGTTAAAAAACCCAAAAAACTATTTGAAAATAGAGGCCAAATTGGATGTTCAGGTAAATCGCAATGATTGAAATGAAAAGCTTAGCTATACAATTTAATACAAACTGTGGATGTGGTCACAACTCAGCTTATGTATCTCAGAGTATTAAAAAAAGGGGTAATATTTACATTGAATTACTTTTCCCTATTTCTAGTGTTCATTTCATGTATTTGCTTGGTTTGGACATGAAATGAAACCAGATCAATTCTAATTCCTTTCTTTTGTAGTGTTTAGACATCAGCAGGGTGTGCATCACCACTGCAATACAATGAAATTTAATGCATCAGTTTCTGCTCATTGCCTCTTGTCGCACTGCTGGGCACCACAGAGCAGAGTCTGGTCCATGCTCTGCCCCCTCCCTGCAGACAGTGACAGACAGGGCTGAGAGCCCCTCTCAGCTGGGGCTCCTCTCGAGGCTGAACAGCCCCAGCTCCCTCAGCTTTTCCTGGGCACGGAGATGCTCCAGGCCCTTCCTCAGCTCCAGAAGCTCCTATCCCTGCCGTGCTGGGGATCCAGAGCTGAACAAAGCACTCCAGAGAAGCCTCAACAGGACTGAGCAGAGGGGCAGGATCACCTCCCTGACCTGCTGGGAATGCTCTTCCTGAAGCACCTCTTGATCCCCAGCACAAACTGCTGGCTCAAGGACAGCTTGTTGTCTACCAGGATCCCCAGGTCCTTCTCCACAGAGCTGCTCTCCAGCAGGTCACCTGCAGCCTGTGGTGGTGCAAGGGGTTATTTTTCCTCTGGTGCATAATATTTGATAAATATTTCTCGTTTTTAAAGAATTCTTAAAATCAAACACACAGCCCAGTAAAAACATTTGACAAAGGCAAAATTTAAAAAAAAAAACATAAACAAGACAAATATTTTTGGAGCTTCATAAAGGCAATTACTGTGCCAGAAGAAGCTAAGCTTCTGCTTCAAGTCATAGCCAGTCCTTGAGCAAGTTTCAGGTGCAGCTTTCAAAGTTTACCACTGCTTTAGGAAGACCAAAACAAAGACTCCTCAAAAATTCAAAAACACCTTTCCAATAGAACTGTATTTCTGTCTCTTTTTTTCTCACCCTGTAAATTAGAATGTTAACATTTACAGGACAGTTTAGCAGAAAAACTAGTTTATGTCTGCAGAACAAAGAAGTGTTACCTGAACACTTGGTAATAATTTCAGATTTAACATGGGGACTCATTACTTAAAATATGCACATTTTTTACTAGGAGTGCAGTTAACAGTGATTAAGAAATGCAACTAGTATAGCTTCACTATAGGCAAATATTTGTTACACTTACCTCTGGGTCACAAGTCAGGTTTGCATACTTGCACAGTGTTTGATTAGCCATTACTTTATACACAGGTTCTCCTGATGTGGCCAGAAAACTGAATGAAATATTTTAAGGAGGAATCACAGAACTGTGGTTTTTGAGCAACTTAGGATTCTGCAGCGGGTAACCACTAGGTCTAAAGAACTTGCGTAGATAACAGATAAACTGCTCTTGCTCTGCAGAGATATATCTGAAGGGTTGACAGACAAGAACGACTACTCTCATTACTTAGAGAACTAAGGCAAACTCATACCCGGACCTGTAATAACCCCTGACCAGAACTGGCAGGGGGCATAACCTTGAAAATTGTCCCCATCTCTTCTTCATGTCTATCTTTGACAAGGCAAACTATGCAGTAATTCTTGTATTTTGGCAGAAGTAGATACAGAGAATAAGGACGAATTAACACTGCCCTGAACAGCAACAACCAACCCTCTTTGCATATGAAATAACAGCTGGTTTTCAAATAGCCATTTTCCCCTTTTTTAGTATTTATCAAACCCTTGCTGCTCAGGAACAAACAGTGGTTGCTGTTAGGCAATTCAGAGAAGATAATGCACTGTCTATTCTCTCATTCCTTTCTCATATTTTTCTGAACAAAACACAACCAGAACCCACTCCACCTCCAGTTAACTAAGAAACCATTAAAACCAGGTCTATGGAGCACACAGCACGTTGAAGACCATATTCACTCTTTGCTGAGGGCCCTTTTCACCCCCTAGAGTCAACCTTATGCAGTACACAAGGCCTTGTATGATGTCCCCGCCTTGGCCTGAATTTTAGTCCAGCTCTTTTTAATTCTAATAAGGTCATTGCTTGATTTGTACAGCACACATAGATGTGTAGTGTGGAGGACTGCATCAGAAGAGTAAGTGTTAAGTGACCAAATAGCCCTCTTGATACTGGTTTAATTAACGTGAATAGCAGAAAATTATCTAGTCTTGCAGACCAGAAGACTTGCTCCAGATAGGTACACAGACAGAAGGATACACAGCTGTCACAGCCCAGTAGGAAATACAAATTGCAATTAGTAAGAAGGTGATGATTGGGTAGAACAGCGTAGACATTATATAGCCAATTGCCCTATAAAAGAAACAAAACATATCAATAAGCTACAACAATTCCAGAAACAAGCTTTTCATCAGTCCTTTTCTAGAAATTTTACTTTGAGATCCTTGTTGACACTCACAGCTTAATCTAGTACTGGGACCTCATAATAATGCAGAAATTTTTTTCTTGTGTCTTCAATCCTTGACTTCATACTTTCTACCACTCCACTTTTATTAATGGTACTACATTGAACTTTAGCAATTTGCCATGTTCCAGCCTGTCTTCTACTTTCTCCTTCTTTCATGACTGCTTCAGAGATCCATCTCTTTCTAGGCCATTAACTGATTTCATGACATCTCCTTGCTGACTGCTGCAGACATTACCCTTTATGTCCTTAACCCACTCGGCTCATCCTGTGTTCTTTCTGCACTCCTACAGAGCCAGAACTACCTTGCTCTATTTCATATTTGACAATTCTGTTCCCAGCAACTTTCCTGTCTTAAGTGCTAGCTATTCAGGGGCAGAGACAGCCAACTTGTCTTTGCAATGCCAGGACAGACTAACACCTTCCTTCAACTATGTGACTTTCCTTGCATGTGCCATAGATAACTGGTGTGCACCTATGACTACTGGCAGGCAAAATGAATAATTGCATTTTCCTGTTGACAACTTAGAGAGCTTCTTTTAATATCAAGGCATATGTAGACTGATATTCTAATTCTTGTGGCTAGAATATGACTAGTCAGCAAGAACTTGAACGTGCCAGTTCCTACCCTGCCAGAGGCTCCTTCTCTGTAAGTGGGAGTTGTTATCACCCCTCTTGGTAAACTGGCTGCTGCTATCCCAGAAGTGAACACCTCCAGCTGGATATCTCACGGGATGTGAATTCAGAGAGCATGTGCTTTGCTCACTGAAGCCTACAGGTTGGTTCTCTTTACATGCCTGTAAACTACCTCTTCCCATTACTCTTTTCTGTGACCCTGTAAGCTTCTCACAAACCTTTTTATCTAGTACTATTTCCTACAGTATTTCTTGTATGACTTAGGGCACTTCTAATGCTATTTGTTTTCTAGAATGCAGTTTCCAGAATGCAAAAGGAGAAAAATTTACTCAGTTTCTAAAGGTAAAGTAGTAAATGCTGGGAGGTAATGCAAGGAAACCATCATATGCAATCCAGAGGTTATGCGCAAAACATCAATTGTTGTCTGAGCCCAGAGAGAAAAAAGTCCATTAGGAGTCACACAGGAGGTCACAGCCTTATGCTGTCTGAGAAATAATCACAACAAATTAGCTGTGTTCAGCAGTTATTGGTACCGTTAAGGCCATGGCCTATCATTCCAACAAACTGATTAACAACTGTTGTTTCTAGCTATGGATTTCAAATGAATTATTAGCATTGTAACTCTAATATTTTTGAAAATGTAGCTAAAAGGTATTGAAAAACATATCTGGATTTCCAGTCATTAGCACCTTACTTTTCATCTTCCTAAATAAAGGACATGATCTGTTAGGTTTACAGGAATTACATACAGTATTTCATCTCATCTATTATGCATGAGAGCAAAAAGCTCACCTTCAAGTGACCTTTCCATGCTGATGGAAAACTACAGAATGTTATTGCTACTCAGCAAAAAGTTTATGAACTTTCTAAAATCCTTTCATCTATCAAGGTTGCGAACAAAGGTTTTGAAGAATGTTAAAAGTGTTCCTGGATTTTAATGAACAGAAGTTAAAGAGTATAATTTAGTGCTGCCTAAATTAGTTGCTAATCTCTAATTGCACAGCAGCATAAGACAGGAAACAGATACCTGTCAAAATGCAGAAATTCAGTATTTCTTAATCCCATGACAAAGATCCCAAATCCTGATTCCTGGGAACCACAATGTCAATAGAGATGGCAGAAAACCACAAGAAAGTGCATATAGATGAATTCAGAGCTAACTCTATGTGCTCTAAGAACACAGCCTTACTTTCAGGGCCTATGAGACCATAGCCTACTTGCAATGAAATCCAAGGGCCCAATGTTTTAAGTCAGTCAGTTTTAAGACCATTTCTCCTATGTAATATTCTCATGCAAAAAAAAAATAAATTAGAATAACAAAGTGTTTGCATTGTATAAAATGGGAACCACTGTGAACGAGGTCTAGGCAGATTTCAGGAAACACACAATGAAGAGGTCTTTTAGGCCCTCAACTCTCATATCCTGCTCTGCTGTCTTCTTTACTCAGAGTTAAAGAGAAGTATCTTAGACTGCACCCTCTTGCAGTGTCTGGTCACAGAAGTCTCCTTTTTTCTCTGTAGATTTAGGCCTATCCACACAGAAGTTCGATTGGAGCCAGTGGAATCTCCTAGTGTTTCCTAAATAAAAACCACAGCCAAAACAACACTAATCCTCTACCACTAGTATATGACTCCAGAGACAACCCAAAGAAAGCAAAGTTGGCACTTTTACGTGCCAGGCTCCTATGAACAATGTACCACACTTAGCTTTTCTGCAGAGACACCTTCTTTGCATTGAGGGTATGTGGTAACATTAACAGTGTATGTATTCTTAAGGCAAGAAGCAGAGAGATAAGAAATACCTTACTTTAAAAGAGAAAGCTCTATTAAGCCTTATTAAGTGGTAACTGGCATTCCTTGTATTACCTGTTTGGTACAACAAATGCAGTGGTGTATTTTAACCCTTAACTTTCTGCCCTTAGTGGTGCAAAACAGAGCTCAAGAACAGGGTACTTTAGAGATTATTTAATAAAATTCAACTTATATTAAAATCAGACAAACATACCTACTACCTTCCTTCAACAGTGCAATAGCAATCCGGATCCGATTTCTTAGGAAGATCAGCATCAGTATGATTATGACCTCAACACCACACAGTATTATCACTGTAAACAAACAAATAAAGAAGTTAGATTTATCAAGAACCAAACCAATATTCTGCCTCTGTAATTTGTTTCCTTGTAATTTGAAGTATTGTTCATGAACTATGTAAAATTCTCCACTTGAGCAGTTCTTTCTCCAACTGCACCTGCCAAACTTCAATCCCATTTCATAGGCTTCTAAGTCCCATTGTAAAAAAATACTATATGCAGAATTAGTCAGAATGTGTATGACCCTGATATTAGCATTTATAACAGAAAAATGGAACATATAATTCTCAGAAAATGATAAAAATTTACTTCAATGTGATTGCAGTATCTAGCCTTAGATACAGTTCATCCTTTACAAATTTTATTTTTCTTAAACAAGAATTTTGCTCATAACATGAGCATTTGTTCATTTTATACTGTTGTTCATTTGCAGTACTTAGATAATAAAAATAGGAGATGAAGAGTCAAGTTTTTCATGGAGAGTGCATTTTTCTGATCTATATTGTTCTAAAATTTAGATGCACTAAAATCAATAGGTTTGTTTAAGTATTAACCTGGCATGAGCTCCTTTCACCTTATTTGAGTATTTGAATTTAATAAAAAAAAAAAAAAGAAGAGACTAAGATAGAACCGTTTCGCACAAAGTACTTTCACCTTCCAGTTGTGTTGCTGGAATCATGCTCTGATATTAGAGAGCTGAGAGCTCTTAGTTACAAGCAGTATTTGAATCATAACTGATGTCAGTAGACTCTGCTTCTGTCTGATTTCTATTAGTGTTGGTTCAAAACCTATTTCTGCAGTAGAAAGTAACAAAATTCTGTGAACTTCTTCTAGAGAAGACTGAGTCTTTAATGCCTGAAGCACACATCCTCTGAGTCTGAGACATACTCATTTATTTTTGGTGCTTCAGATCATTAGGCAACACCTAAACCAGCCCAGTAGGGGCAGGTTGTTGTATGCAGCAGGACCTGTGTCCTCCAGCTGCAACCAGGAAGTTCTGTGGAGGGAGAGGAAGGCAGAAGGGACAGTACCCTTAAGTATCCCAAAACTTATATGAAGGTTTGTAAAGGAATACGAGATTTGATGTTAGGTCCCACAGCTTAGACACAGTCTCAGAATATTAGACCCAATTGTCAGAGATGATGTTGAATTGCAATCCCAAGTATTACCCCTGGCAACAGAACTGCAGATGGCAAGTGACTACTGTGGTGCTCAGAGCCACAGACCTTGTTCAGAACAAAGCTTTCATTAAACACATTTCAATGCCATTTTTCCATGAAGGAATATATAAACAGGTTTCTTTAAAGCTGATCTCATTCCAATGTGGCTCTGTTAGCTTAATGTACTTGTCCAAAACATTGTAAAAAAGGTAAGCAATGTCAGTACATGATGACTTCTAGACTAGGATTCTGATTATGTTTTCTTCAAGGATATATAACTATTTACTTTGCTGGGTGATTTTGGAAAAGTAATTTAACTCCTGAGTACCTCACTTTACTCTTGTGAAAGTGACACTAAACTCTAGATAAACTATACACTGGCTGCTAAGAATCAGGCAGGGGAAGAGCTTGAAGAGTTACAAGAAAAATACGCTTAATAAAGTCCTAATATTCTCTAGGGAGAGCACACTAAAAAGCTCTGCCTCAACAATATATAGAAGATGCTTCATAAGCTCAATGATCCAACACAGAGGTAAATGAAGACATAAAGAAGAGAAAGGAGATTTAAGCAGTAAGTTACTGTTCTATTAATTTAGCTACCAATAAGGAGAGGCAGTGTTTTTGGTTATGATCCATTCATCATCAGTTAAAAGTCTGTGTGTCTTCTAATAGAGCAGTAATGGGAGTGTAAGTAATATCTGACAGGTATTTCTCCTCTCTTCTGCCCCTCCTTTGTTGGGGAAGAATGTGTATGTTGCAGGCTGTCTTGTTCTGTAGGATTTTGTTTAAAATTCACCACCCTTGTAAAGAGAAGGCAATGGAACATTTCTGAAAATAAAAGTGATGAAATTTGCTGTGGTTCATTCCACTATCTTAGATCTGACTTCAAGAAAATTCAGTGACATGAGTGTAAACTGATGGGAGACCTCATTGTGGTCTTCAACATCCTCACAAGAGGAAGTAGAAGAGCAGGTACCGATCTCTTCATTCTCATGACCAGTGACAGGACTCAAGGGAACAGCTGGAGCTCCAACAGGGGGCTTTAGACAGGAGATCAGGAAAAGGTTCTTCCTCCAAATCGGACACTGAACAGGCTCCCCAGAACAGAGGTCACAGCCCCAAGGCTACCAGAGCTCAAGAAACATTTGGACAATACTCTCAGGCAGAAGATGGGATTGTTGGGGTGTCCTGTGCATGGCCAGGAGCTGGACTTGATGATCCTGATGGGCCCCTTCCAACCCAGCATATTTTATGATTTTAAGATACAAAGAAGTGTAGTTATTAATGTGACATTAATCTCATTTCTGGGGCTCTCAAAGAGGAAGAAAAAATAATCTGAGAGAGAAAAGTACCCCTCCTTGTGCAACTTCATCATGACTAACAATTGTTGCCTTCTGCTTTCCCTATGATGAAGACTGAACACACAGGAAGCAGAATGCTAATAACAAAAGATTTTTTCACTCTTATCACTAGTGTGATTGCATTATCTTCCTTTACAAATATACCAGTCCCCTTGAAAAAAGCACATTTTTACACAACACAAAGATAAGAAACTCTACTTCCTTCTCTGAGCAACAAGTAGAGGAGGAGATTTAACAAGGCAGAAAGCGTATCATGACACTGATTGATTTTCCTGAATATCCTTTAACAGATACCAAATTTAAAGGGCACTTACTAAATGCTAACCATGTTTGCCTCAGTTGCAGGTACACATTGAAGTCTGTCTGGAATCCAATATCATAAACAGTGAGGTCAGATCCAGGTATTCCTTTAAGATGATCATACTCCCAGTAACAATGCCAGATGCCTTTTAAAAAACAATCAATATAATAGGAACGTGTCTGAAGAGTGCAAAGACAAATTTAAAAAAAATCTTGTAAGCCAAATGTTTTGCTTTTATGTAAGCCTATCAAGTAAGCAAAACCCAAAAGTGCATCACTATGAGACTAGTCAATTATGATATCACATAGATGTGAAAGAAATATCAGTACAAGTGATTACAGACTAACCATACTGTGCATAGGTAATGCAGGTTACTTCATCTCCGGTTAAGTATCAGCACAGCTGGATTCTTACTACATTTTGCTGCCATTTATGTCTTTCTCACTTAACCATGTCTAAAACTAGGCATTAATTAACCCAATTGTACTATTAAATTGAAGTAACTACTGATTTTCCTTGCCCAAACTTAAGCAATAAGAAAAAATAGTCTCAGAGGCTAGAAGATTACACCTACCATAACCTATAATTCCAATCACACCAAAGATGAAAATCCAGAAGAGAACCCCAGCTGTGAACCTCAATAATACAAGGAAGAGCAGACTCAGCATCATTGCAATGAACAGGGCACTAGAAAGTGAAGAAACAGAAACAGAGGGAAAAAGAGTGTGAGAATCTGTTCACTTCCTTGCATTTCTGTTACTCCAAATGAGGGTCACTTCATCTCACATAAGAGCACAACTTGTAAAAATGTATTTCAAAATCTTTGTAATGAAATACATTTTCATGGCTATTATCTGCCATTAGAAACAAACAGCTTATATATGATGATCTCACAGGGCAGAGCCTGAAATGTTTATGTGCACTAGGTTCTCAGGTTGGTTGAATGGGATTAATATAATGCCTTTTTTGTCACTTACACCAGCTGAAAAACTCACTGCCTTTTTCAGGCCACAGTCTAACCCACAGTTCAGAAAGTTAAATTGGAGGAATACCTATGTGTGGGGAAGCTGCTGGTTTATGTCCTCCACAGAAAATCCCTGCTTGCAAAGAAACAATGTTAGTAAACAACATTATAGGAGCTTCCTAGAAAAAAAAAAGAATTAAATTTAGGAGGAAAACCATCAGGAGATTAGGAGGACGTATTTTCTACTTATCACTGCTTCTATTAATCAGAAGAGGAAATGATCAGGGCACTATGATGCATAGAAAGAAACTGTTAAGAGACTTTCTATGGAGCCCCTAGGAAAGATGTCTGCAGTGTCTCCTCTTCATCAAGATAATGATATGATGTGAGATAATATTATATAGCAATATATTTGTTTTCATGTCACTCCTAGAAAGCAAGGCAGAAAGGAAAAAATTATTGCAAAAGGTTTTTTTACTCTGTGAGGCTTTCTAAACAATTATGAAGAAAGCAATATGAATATTAATTCCATCAAACAAATATCCAGCTCAGGTGCTTCAAAGAGCATTTCACGTCTCATTATTTTAGTAGGTTTTACATAAGAATTTTTTATTAGTACAGACTCAAAAAAATGTAAACCTCCTTCTTGCCTGTGTTCAGTAACTTTTCTGAATGTTCCCAGCTTATTTAGCCAATAATCAAAGCTAAAAAATGAAGCAGCCTGATCATAAAAAATCACATCAACTTATTTAGTTAAGCCTTTGTAAGCCTGCCTTAAATCCTACCCCTTCAAAGGCTTCCTGGCCTAAGGTACTTTCCCTTTCTGAATGACTTACTGAAATTCAGAATGTATTCCTCAAGAAAAGTTGTAGTTTTGGAGCTCCATCTTGAAAGTAGTAAATTACCTTTATCTAAAGTTATCTTCAGCTATACAAGTCCTAGTAACACCAAAACTGAATACACAGTAGCAACTGTCTTCAACAGAGTAGTTCCCTTAAACTGAGGCTTGAAGCAGTGGTTTTTTCAGGGTATGCTAAAAAGACTACAGCAATTCCATATTTAAATTTTAATCCAGCCTCCCTTCATTGTCAAGCCTTCACTGCCATCACCCAAACTCTGGCACTTAAATGTATTTATCCAGAAATCATTTGATCTACGATATCATTTGGTGAAAAGTGTGAAGAAAATTCTATCCAACTACTTTAAAGTGGTGACAATTCCTTACAAAAAAATAATTTTGAAATGTGGAAACTTGCTTCAATATTTAGAATTTCTGTTCAGAAGAATGGTCAGTTCTCTGTCCAATGTGTTCAGTGGCATCTCCTTTGAAAGAATCTGTACCATAAGCCTGATTTCAGTAAGATATAGAGACCCAAGCCTGCTGAATAGCTGTGAGTATCCTGCCACTAAATATTGTGAGTATCAGACTATGAGAAACCTGTCTTTTCACCAGGGACTGGACACCTTTAAAAGCTGGCAACTCATGTTTCTGAACTAACTAAATCTCCATATTATTATCTAAACTATCCCTGTATTAATTGTTGTGGATTTACATTCAGGATTGACTAATGTATGCTTAACTTGCTTGTTATAGGTTCTCACCTGGCAATGACTTCTTTTCCTGTTTAAATAGATCAAGCCAATATTAATGGGCTAGGAATTCACAAATACTTACCTACTTGCTTCAGCAAAGTGGCTACTTCTTTTGTTTCAGTGCTGCATTTTAATTAATTAGTGATTAATGAATATTAATAGCAAGATAAAGTTAATACTGTTCAATAATTTTTGTTCTTGATGTTGCTTTGCCTGCTGCATTGGATTTATGGATTTATATTGAATTTAGGGATTATAATGGATTTAACTGCATCCTGCTTGCACGAATTTGGAAACTATTTACTTTATATGTATAGTAGTGACACTTGGCAATTGCAACTGTCTTAGAAGTCACTTAATTAAGATTTTTCAGTTTTGGAATTACCACACATATGGGTCCTGCAACAGAACACAGCACCTCGTGATCTTCTTTCTGGCAGGACATTAAAGAGCTATTCCAGATCAACTGACATTCTGTGTATGTTTGCTGTACTATCCGTACCTTCCATTTCACGCATGGAACCATAACAACCTTATTATCATGCGATGAAAGGAAATTACCGTTCCACTTTGAGTTGTAAAGTAAGATTTGTACCAAACACATACATAATCTATTTTTTTATTCCCTGCACACCCCAAAATGAGTTCAGAAATACTAAAAATACAAAAAAAACCAAAACCCTTACATTAAAATCCAATACCAAGAAATGGCATAGTCTTCAAAAATTTTCATTCCAATTGATCTTGCATCTAGGACATTATTGATGCCACTGAGAAAAGAAAAAATCAAAGAAAAGGTTGCTTCAGGTAGAAAAGGAGAACTTATTTAAACAACAAGTATTATCAGTGAAAGAATTTGAAGTATCTTTAGCAGTGATAAGAATATAGTATGATTTTTCAGCTCCAGTTCTGTCACCGAGCCAACATCAATCACAGTTACAGCAAAGAAAAAAACTGCATAAGAATGCCTCTACAAGTCCAGAAAAAATTTTATTAAAAAGGCTTTATTGACAGAACTGCATATTATGTCACAAGACAAGTGTATACTATCAAATCTGCAATGTACCAAGGGACAAACAGTTGTGACTCTAGAACTGCTAACAGCCCAGAACCAGTAAAAGTCAGTGAAGCAACTTCACGGAATTGTTTTCCTATCCTGCAGAGTGCTTGCCCATATAATTGTTTTCTGAAGAATAGACCAATACATTACTTTTTACTAAAAGCAGGAGCGCTTTGATGAGGTGAGACACCTGAAGTACCAGGCCAGCCCATGGTAGTGGAAAGGTCACCACAGAACAGGATAGCCAAGGCCATTACTGGCTGGCCTGAGTCCTGCAGCATGAGGATTGCATTTTGAACCTCATTTAACTTTCCAAGCAAAACTAATTTTTGCTAGGAAAAACAAGAATGATTTCAACAAATGATTGAGACAATCATACTAAAACTTTTAGTACTTTTTGCCCCTTTCTGCACACCACAATGCTGGGTTTCTGTAATGGAACTTTGGAAGTGTTCAGGCACAGAGAGACCATTTACTACCAAGTCATTTACTACAACAGATTCTGGTTATTTTTCCATTACTAAATTATTGCACAATCTCAGAATCCAACGAACGCTGAAGAAGGGTAAAACCTACTTTGCAGCTTCCCTGAGATCTGTTACATTTCTCGTTTTCCCTCTTCCATCTTTGAATGTAGTCTGATTTGCCACAGTCAACACACCATTCTTCGTGGAGAAGTCTGGAAAGCATCTCTTCAGAACTATTCAAAATATCAAAACAAAGCCTGCATATTACATTTCATGTCAAGTTCCGCTTCTATCCTGTGTGTTTTGTAACATATTTAAATAATTTCAGATTCATAGTCAGTTGTTTTTCAACTGATTATCTAACAATACGTTGACTTTGACAAGTCTTGGAAGAGCCATTACATTCAAGATTATGATTTTTATGCTCTAGGGCTTTTTATCTAAACTCAGGCAGGGTGGGATCATAGACTACAAATTGAGATTTTAGGTCCTACCAAATAACAACAGTACTGTATGTAGGAGTTCAAGAATTTGTAATAAACGTGGAACTTACTTTCTGTCAGTATCTGGGTAGCTTATAAAAACTGCAGCTTCTCAGATAAGCCATTTTATGGTAATAATCAGACCAGCCCCCAGGGACAGATTCAACTTGACTGGTCATGAATCATATTAGCCCCCAAAACAATATATAACAGCAATGCTTATATGCCAGATGAGCTCCAGTACCAGCCACTATCACTAGATATTCTTGGAGATGAAGCAATGGAAAAAAGATAGAAACTACTGGTTAGAGAGAGGGAAGAGGAGATTATAAAAAGGTGAGAAAAGGAGAGATGTCTGCATACTCTTTTACACTGCCCTGTTCTTTTCTGCAAAATGTCCTTGGTTTCATTCCAAAGAGAAGAGCAGGAGAGTCCTCCTTCATTGTTGAGCTTTCCTTATAAGATTCCAATAAATTCCGATGCCAGGGTTCAATATTCAGTCTGATGTATCACCCCCAGTAATTACTCTGACTAAATGATTAAGTAACATAACGTATCTTTTCCTCCCTCTGTAATCTTTGCCCCTCAATGTAGTCTAAAAGAATGTAAGAACTTCTTTGCATATTATTTTATGTCTTTTGGGTCAGTACTTCAGTTTTCATACAAATTTATACTATGTTTTAAAAATTTAATCCATACTTCCTCCTTTTAATGACCTGTTCCTGGTTTACATGATCCCTACTTTAAAGTATGGCAAAAATAAACAGCTATTTCTTATTTCCATAAGATTCTGGGTCAGTACTACACTTGTGCAGCTGAGATGAGCTCTGAGATCAGTGGTTATCTACACAGAAACACTGACCATAGTGACATTTTTGACCTCTAAGTTCCTCTGTATGCCCCACGTAGCCAGCATTGCACTGAAAAAAGAGCTGCATTGTAACTGGGCTGAAATACCATTTGAACTTCAACAGCTGGCCATATGATCCTTCCAACATTTGTAGCATTTTCTTTATGCCAATGGCATTGCCTGCTACTGTTTCGGACGGCGCAATTTGAACTGAAGAGCTTTTGCTATCAGTGATGATTCTAGAGCAAGAAAGAGCTCAGCTTGACCTGATCACATGCTGAATGTTCCCAGATGACTGTTAGAAAAAAAAAAGAATTATATTTTCAAACTGAATCACTTTATACTTTAAAACTGAATGGATGTCAATGTCAGATAACAGACAGCTCCTAGTAATGTTGCCACAAAACACATTTCAGACTGGAATTGTGCTTTAATATGAATGCTCACAATCTACTAAGATGTGCGTAAGAAGTAGAACCACTCACAAGGCCTGCTTGGAATGATCATCGAAGGACAATCTTCATCACGTAGTACTTGAGCAACAGACTAAAAAGAGGAAAAATAAAAATGCTGAATACATAGCAGTATAACTAGTGTTGCTTGTTCCTCACCCAGTCTGAGGGAATGCCCTAAACTAGGCTTTGTAGCCTCCTCACCAAATTTCACTGGTGGAGCTGCAAGATACATTTATGTCCAAATGAGAATCCAAACATTCACTGTGATTTGGGAAAAGACTATTCTTCTTTTCTTTTCTTTTCTTTTCTTTTCTAGTGACAAAAACAAAAAGACCTTTGGATCAGCATCTAAGCCAGAACTGATTGGGCAATTGTTCCTTGCCTACCCTTCACTTTTTCTCTCAAAGAAAAGTAAGAATTTAACCCAATTAATATAGCTGAATTGCGAGGCGTTTTTAAAGATGTTTTTAAAGTAATGCAGTACATTTGAGTGCAAAATCAGTTACAAGAAAAATAGATTAATTTTCTTAGCTAACTTTCTAAGTAGCTATAGATGACTTAGTAGCTTTAAGAATTGGTTTGAGACATTCCACTCTACTGCTGTGGAGTACCTAAGCACTAAAGGATACTGGTTGCCACAGTACTGCAACTACATGAGTAGCTGAAGATAGTCTTTTAAGCAAACAGCAATCATTTGAAGAGTGAGGGATTTAGTGTGCATTGGAGACCTTCTCCCAGGATTAAACAACTGTCAAATGACACAAATAGGACATGTCCTTATACACTGAAATCAGAATAATTCAAATCTTTGATGCATCTCAGTAAAATCATGCATATTACATACTGCTTGAAGAAAAAATGTACTTTATCATCTACTGATATATACACACCTTGCGAGGATTGTTAAAACCAGGTTTGCAGAACTGCTTGAAGTAATTCCACTGATCTGGTCTATATCTATAGGAAGCCTGAACATCAATGTAGGTTGCAAACCTGTCTGGGCACTTTGAGACACAAAGCTGCAAGAAAAGAAAAAAAGTAAGTAAAGATACACTCTGGGTAGAGAAGGGTAAGGAAAGTCAGTGTAATGAAAAAGCAAGAAAAATGCCACTGCTTTCAGTAATGTTTACTGCAGGATTTAGAAAGGATATGTTGTCCTTTTGATTCCCTAAATGAATACCTCTAGATTTCTTAGATAGAAAACACTTTCGAAGTGTGTTCTCCTAATATCTGGCATATCAAGCCCCTCTCTGTATCTTCTTAGGTTCTACACATTCTGATAGGTAAGAAGAGCTTTCAGCCTGTTGGAAGGAGTATTTATTTTTTTGGACAGCAAGAAAAAACCTGTCAGGTCCTCCTCTACATCTATCAGCAGCAGTGTATATGAGCAAGGTGGTGTGACAGCTACCTTCACAGGATACGTTCAATGTCTTTCTATCACATGTATAAGGAAACTTTATAAAAAGAAAATCTCACTAAAATCAAAAGTCTCTGGTAATGTTGTTCCACCCTTCTACATAACCTCTTCAGTCAAATACATCTCTACAAATATTGTCAAGTCAAGTTAGATGTAAATCACTCAAAAGTGAATTTTACCTGCTGACTAAGAATGGATCCCCCCTAGTTACAAAGCCAGGGGATGCACATGTCAAGAATGAAGTTCACACGACTCAAGGTACAGCCATTATAAACCAGATTTATGTTAGAAATCAGGTGAGGACTGTGGTTTATTGAATGCATCCACTGAGAAGCTGTGATTTAGATCTAGGATATAGAGAAGTGGCTGCCCCGATAAAAAGACTCCGAAGGCTCTGCTGGTCCCTGGAATGACACAAGTGGACAGACATTCTGACTCCTTAGCATTAAGACTGTGAGATGGTTTGAATTCCATCTTTACAGCAAGTTTCAGCCTTTTCTAGAAGGCAGTTTGTTTCCAAAGCTGTGCTATCCAAATACCCTTTGCAAAACTCTGCTGTCCAAGTACCAGAGAGACATCATGCACAAAACTGTCTTTCATGTCAAGGGCATTCTGCCATATGAAATTCACCTAAAAGAATTTCAGGAAACAATCCTGTACTAATCCTTAGAACAGGGCAGATGTTGCAAGAGGGTCTTTCTAGATGAGCATTTCAGTCCTAAAGATTACCCACAGGAAAAGGAACAAAGAAAGAAGAGTTTTGTCCTTGCTGGGGCAACAGGTGACTAGCAAGTACATATGTTGCTATAAACTGTTTGCCATCTATACAACAGGCAGTGAAATATGCTATCTATGGATCCAATGGACTGTAATAATGGTTTTCAAATCCAGTCTTATTCAAGAACTGAAGCTCTTCTCATGTTAATTCTTGGGATTTTTTTCTCCTGCTATTTATATGGATAGGACAGGAATGAAGGACACTGTTTGCAGTTCAAAAGAGGAATTAGAAAAAAAAAACTTATTCAGCATTTTCCAAAAAGACCAAAAATTTAGCCATCCGAAGTAACAAACAGCATTCAAAAACATTCTTAGTTTTGGAGCTGTTGCATATTTGACAATAAACAAAATAACTACTCTGCTCCCAAAAACTCTCCTTCAACAAGTATTCCACCCTATTTGATACATGGCCATTGCAAACTTGACCACAGCACCAGTCAAATCCCACACAATGACCTCATATTTCTGAACAGTCTGAATTGTTCTAGTAAAAGAGTCTAAAGACTGCAGGGTAACAGTGTCAGTGTCTGCATGTGGACAGTTGGGGATTCCTGAAGCAAATTTGCAGCTGATGAAGCAAGTTTTCATTCTGACAGCAACTAGCCAGGGCTAAGAGGGTTCTTGTTCTTTCTTGTTGGAGATTTCCATGTTTTATGGTCAGGAAAATAGTCTTGTAATAAAGATCAAGAGGTTAATGTTAACCCACACAAATGCAGTAACTCGGTTTATTTCACAACTTCATGAGGAGTCACAGCACAACAAAAGGAGCACAAATTGTGGCATAAGGCAAGAAAAAGCTTTCAAAATCTTTGTTTTTGAAAGAGCCATAGGCTCTAACCACTTTCAGATAATCCTGTCACTGGCAATATGCAGTTTCTTGAACACATCTACCTTTGAAAACCTTACATATCAATCATTATTTTCTGCATGCACTGAATACTGCTGGATAGTTGCCTGTGATGAATTCTTGAGCAACAAATTGCTGTATTCAAGTCAGCAGATTTTTTTTGTCTACTCTTATCCAAAATACACTATCTTGTGCATTTCCTTTTCATTTTTCTGACTGTCACAGGCTACACAAAGTGTGTGCTACAAGTCACCTATAAAACAATCATGCTATATTTTGATGGACATGAACAACAATTTTTAAATCCAAACAAATACATGCCTTGTTTTTAAGCACCATGACTAAGATGCAGGGAAAATATTTTATCTCTACATTTTTGCTCACCTGTGTTGTAGGGCACTGGAGGTTTATTAATACCACAGGGCTGGCACATTTCAGAATGTTGAAGTAAAACAAAATGGTCTTGTTCCTATGGAAATGGATATAAGATAATTATCATCATAAATACAAGTGCTTATACATCCTATCATTCCAAAATTTATAGCATACATTGATATTTAAATTCTATTACTGTGAACATCCATATTGCAAACACAAGACAAAAAAAACCCCAAGCAGACCCTGAATGTTTCACATCAAGACATTTACGAAACCAGAAATAATTGTTCTAAATAATGCTAATTTTGACAAGCTTTTTTCCGCAGCAAGATTTTAAGCTGAAACAATCCATGTATCTGTAGTCTTGCTCAAAAGGGTGAGGTCTGTAAAACAATCCTGCAAAAACACCATACTCTCTGTGGCATGAACTTCCTGCGTATGCAATCATGCAAGCACACCATCAGCAAATACTTCACTGTAAAACCTGCCTAACTTTTGATCAGAAGGTGGCACCAAAATCAATCAGAAGCTTTTAATGGTTGGAAAGCATAAGCAGTTGCCCAGAAAACAGAATATAATAGCATCTACTAATAACACTGACAAGATCCCCCTTGATATAAATCAGGGTCAGTATGTCAGTCCCACATATTTGACATCTACTGGAACTTGGGGCCTTGTGGTAGCTGTCACTTCAGTCTGGATTTGTTAGAAAGCAAGGACCCCAAGATCTCTTGATTTAAAGACTTGGGTTTTGAAGATAGCAAAATGTGCTGTTAGTCTTCACTATGCCAGAAAATTATCAGATAGCCCTAGTAAAGATAATATGGCAGTAGTCCTGCCCTTTTTAAACAAGACTTCAAAGTCAGCTAGTCAGGGTTATGCAGTGACCCTGTAAGAAATAATGGTGTATATGCCCCCCCCATGGACTGTGAAGGGCCACCAAGTTTATCAGAGAGATGGAGCACCTCTCCCATGAGGAATAGCTGACGGAATTGGAACTGTTCAACCTGGAGAAGAGAAGGCTTCAGGGGTGACCTCACTGTGGCTTTCCTGTACCTGAAGGGAGCCTACAAAAAATATGGAGAGGCTATTTACAAGAGCCTGGAGTGGCAGGACAAGGGGGAACGGTTTCCCACTGACACAAAGTAGGTTTAGATGGGATATTGGGAAGAAATTCTTGGCTGTGAGGGTGGTGAGGCCCTGGCACAGGTTGCCTAGAGCAGCTGTGGCTGCCCCTGGATCCTTGGAAGTGTTCAAGACCAGGATGAGCAGAGCAACCACGTCTAGTGGGAGGTGCTCCCAGCCACGGAACAAGGGCTGAAACAAGAGCTTTAAGGTCCTTTCCAACTCAGGCTATTCTACGTTTCTGTGATGTGCAAGAGACCCCACAAAGCAGTGTTTGAGCCACCACTGACCTTCAGCATGGCAATGAAGCACAGTGGGAGCTCTGCCTTGTGAGCAGCGTGGCAGTACTAACAATGAAGGGTGCTTGTGCTAACAAGTCTGCCCCTCTTCTATCTGTCCTGCTTCAACACCAGCCCCTCTTCTACACCTCACTGTACACTCCAGTCTGGGACATATCCTCTGCTCTCTCACCAGCACGTGACTCCCACCAATTGCTGAATACGGCTATGCCTTCAAAGCCATTATATAGCACCACTGCACATTCAAGCTCCCTTTAAGACTGGGATTAACTCAACTGCCTGACATTTTACAAGGTTAACTTGTTTTCACTGAGGCATATTCAGCTATGCACTGTTGAAGAAAAGATGCATCCTGGCAAAACTAATTCACCACCATTAGTTGTTACTTCTTTAAATTACTAGAATAAAATTTTGAACTGAAATGTCATCATTCTTAAATATTGATGGTATTTATGACCTCTGAGCTTCTCAAAACTATTAATGAAGTATTTTTTTTCTTAGCCCACTTGCTGATATTGACAGCAGAAAAGAAAGTTTAAACATATACACAACACAGGAAAACAGCCACTGAGAATTAGGTCTGTATTCTTTATAATGAAACTGTGTTGTATTCCATTAGTACATTATGCTCTGTAGAAGGCAAAACAAGTTTAGAGATTACATGGCAACTAACAGACAGATTACAAGGCATGAAGAGGTCTAACAGAGACTGTCATGATGATACAAAAGGAATTTATTTGCATGGCATACACTAGAGTTCAAATGGGTTTTTGCACAAGCTGTGACTGTTGGCTTGGTTTCTAGCTTGTCTTTTCTGCTTCTCCTGAGATTGTCGAAAATACATGTTCAAAGGACAAGTTTCAAAACATGAAGACTGTGATTACTTTCCAAGAAAAACGTCTCAGACTAAACCCTTGGGGACTTTGGAAAACCATAACTCTGAGTTAGTCTTTTACACTGCTTACTTTCAGGGAATCTGAAAAACAGTGGTATTGATCAGCCTCGCAAGCACATCCACAGCCCCACTCCAGCGACTAGAGGGACTCATTCAGAGGGGTGTCCTGGCCTCCTGCCATAAACACTCTTGCTTTTCTGGTACGTTGTATTATACGTTTTCTGGTTTATATTTTTGTAAGAATCTCCTCAATGTACCAAATAAATGCCAAAATGCAGTCTCAGTAGCTGTATTATTCTCCAGCAATCCTATATAGGGAGGGTGATTTGTAAATACTGAAAACCACAATGTAAGAAATAACTAAAGGGAAGATTCAAGCAACAAAGAGAAAGAGGGAATGGGAGTGAATGGCAAGAATCAGAGAGAAACACCTGGCTCCACACCACACAGTATATTGAAGCTGTGTGTCCGAGACTCCCAAAGCCATTTGTCCACTACTTCCTACTAGCAACAGAGGGGACAAGGACAAATTGGCAGTGAGGTAGGGAGCAGAGAAGGGGTGCAGTGAGGGGAATACACACCACTACAACTTTTTCCCCTTCTTTTTCCTCTTCAGGAAGTTTGACTCTCCAACAGTTGTTGTGAAGGATAGTCAGAGGGTAGAACAGTTTTTTTTCCACTAGCCTGTTTTCTCTGTAAAAATAACTTGAGAGGATACATAATCCTAGCTCTACTTCTGTTTCAGTCTCTATCTCCTGCTCCTTTCCCTCTGAACTGCCCTTTGGACAGTGGCTTCCTCATTTTTTCCCCACAGAAAACTGTATGGGAAAAGAAAGAAGCAGCAAAGAGTTGTTATCAAACACTAGCATAGCATCCAGCTTCTTGACAATGACAAGGGCAAAGGGTGCCTAAAACCTACCTTTTGAGAGGAAGCTGAGTGAAAAAGCAAACCTTTTAAAAAATTCCATTTCATAAACCACTTAGATTTTCAGAGAAAACATTGATGCAACATCTTTCTTTCCTGAGCAGCTATTTTCATGTGTAAGCACTCTGTTGGTATCAACTAACTAATTTAACTCTTACAATTCAAAGTCTAAAAAGACTGGAAAACAGAGATAAGTGGCTCTATTTACCTCCTGTTTATCCAAGGAGGATGTGGTTACAGTTGCCCATCTTCCAGACTACTCAATCTCTTCTCTACTGGCACCCGGATAAGCACCAGAAAAAAACCAAGAGCCTTTCACTATGGACTTTTCTGTTATTTGGTGCATGCTGAGAAAAACTATAAACTAGGCTACAATGCCTTAGGACTACTCTTATCTCAAGGTGGATGAAGAATTATTCAACAGCTTATTAATTACACAAACTTTGGCAGTTAGAAGCTGTGCCAGCTAGTCACTTTCTATGCAACTGCAGACACAATCTCTAAGTTATATTGATACCTTATAAAAATATTCTCTAAATGACACATACAACTGCATGACAGTAATAATTTGGATCTGGATTTGCACTGAGCAACTAATATATTTCTAAACTTTATTTCGCATAAATACAGTGAGAGTGTCACTATCTCTTCAACAGAGAGATCTGAAACCTCACATTTTATTCACAGTGCATGAGTAATAAAGGTATGTGAATGGTTGCAGTACTCACTCATTGAGGGTATGTTTCTGCCCACAGAACTGCCCATAGCTGTCAGTTGGGTAAACCACTTTCCTGGGGTCACCGTGCACCCAAGCTGCAAAATATATAATACCTCTTAACATTTTAGTCAAGCATACACAGTTAATGATTAAAACTAGCTAGCATGAAAATGTATCACTTCTAAAGAACCATTTTATACTTTGCTGATCACCACTGTAGAGTATTGATTAGTAGATTTCCTAATGGAAAACTAAAATCAAAGCACAGTAAGCTGAACTAAGATGAATCTGTAAGATTGATCTGTAAGAAAGCAATCCAATGCTCCAAGCCCCCTCCAGCCTAGGCTTGAACACTTCCAGGGATGGGGCAGCCACAGCTTCTTGGGGCAACCTGTGCCAGGGCCTCCCCACCCTCACAGGGAAGAATTTCTTCCTAATACCCAATCGAACTCTGCCCTTTGTCAGTTTAGAAGCCATTTGCCCTTGTCACTCCATGTTCTTGCGCAAAGTCCCTCTCCAGCTCCCTTGGAGACCATTTAGGCACTGGAAGGGGCTCTAAAGTCTCCCCGGAGCCCTCCCTTTGTTAGCGTAAGAAAACACATAATCACGAAGTGATCATATGGGTGCTTTAATAGAAGGGCCCTGGGAGCAGGGGTCTTTCGGACCCATATCAAGCTCCACCATGGGCTCGAAAAATGGTTACATTTATACCATAACGAGCTTATAATCATCAGTTAATCATTAATTCTACACCACTCTATCGAATACATTGTTTTCATTCAACCATAGGTTTCAGCCCCCCTCCCTGAATACCCCCCTTACATTTCTCAGGATTGTTACAAGTAAGTTATTATTCTTACTCCTACTTTCTACTCAATCATTTCATTAATCTTGCCACAAGTACTCCTTACGGAGAAGCACACAGGTGCAGTTCTCACGGGTACTTTCCTAACAGAACAATACCTAAGGTCTACCTCCAGGCCTATCGTTCCCACACCCTAAATCACCCCAAAATCACTTTAACCCCCCACACTATCACCTTCTCCACACTGAACAACCCCAGCTTCTCAGCCTGCCTCCATTGCAGAGGTGCTCCAGCCCTCAGAGCACTTCTCCTCTGGAATCACTCCAACAACTCAATGTCCTTCCTGTGGTGGGGCCCCAGAGCTGGATGAAGGACTGCAGATGGGGTCTGACAAGAGTGGAGCAGAGGGGCAGAATCCCCTCCTTCGACTACTGACCACACTTCTTTCAACACAGTCCTGGACACATTTGCCTTTCTGGGCTGCAAATGTACATGGCTGGCTCATACTTAAACCTCAACTATCAGCATTGTCAATTCCTTCTCCTCAGGGCTGCTCTCAACCCAAACTGTTTTTCTGTAGTTTCTGCTGCATAAAATTTTTCCATCACAGTCACTTTATGATTGCAAACTTATCAAACCATGTCACTTTTTTGAACACACTTAATTTTGAGTGTTTTTTAAAATCAGTCAACACGTAGCTTTGAACTTCTCCCTAATTACCTGCAGGAAAGAAGCTCTTCAGAGAACAACCTGGGGGCCCTGGGGGACAACAAGCTGTCCCTGAGCCAGCAGTTTCTGCCAGGGGTCAGGAGTCCAATGGGATCCTGGGGTACTTCAGGAAGAGCATTTCTAGCAGGTCAGGGAGGTGATCCTGCCCCTCTGTCAGTCCTGTGAAGAACCTCTGGGGTGCTGTGTCCAGCTCCGGGCTCATCGGGCCAAGAGGAACATGGAACTCCTGGAGTGGGTTCAGCAGATGCTGTGGTGATGATGAGGGGACTGGAGCATCTCCCTGCCTGAGGGAGCTGGGGCTGCTCAGCCTTGAGAGGAACCCCAGCTGAGAGAGGTCCTCAGCCCTGTCTGTCACTGTCTGCAGGGAGGGGGCAGAGCATGGACCAGACTCTGCTCTGGGGACCCAGCAGTGGCACCAGAGAAATGGGCAGAAACTGATGCCCAGGAAGTTCCACCTGAACATGAGGCAGAACTTCCCTTTGTAGTGACTGTGCACTTGAGTAGATTGTCCAGAGAAGGTGTGGAGTCTCCCTCACTGGGGATATTCCAGAACCATCTGGACACAATCCTGTGCCATATGCACTGGGACGATCCTTCTGAGCAAGGGTGTTGGACCAGATGACCCACTGTGGTCCCTGCCAGCCTTACCCAGTCTGTGATTCTGTGAATTACAATAGATACTGAATATTAATTCATTATTTGCTTCTACGAAAGGCATTACATATTGATTGAAAAGCTTTGCACAAATGTAAGCAAAAAGGACATTTCAATTAAAAATTCTAACATTCACAAAGCTACTTCCCCTCTATATGAAAAGGCAACACCTGTATTTACTTACCCACAACTCCTAATGCAATGTAACCCAGAATGACAACTATGAAGATCACACAGCAAATAATGTCTGTGCAGTGCCTAGGGGCAAGAAGAAACACATTTTAAAAATAACATGTTTAATACGACCTTTCAAAACCACTGATTGTCACAGGGTGTTTTAACACCTGAATGACACATCTGCACCAGCACTTTGCAGAAATTTTAGTCACAAACTCATCTTTGAGGTGCAAGGTCCTGTTTCTGCAGCAAGACTAGCAAATAAATGTGTATACTTTTTTCACTGTAGACAATGAGGACATATTGAGGAACAGATTTAAATATTGTTGAAACAAGTAATACCTTACAACACTGAACCCATGAGATCAGTTATCATATAAGTGGCAAGACGTACTACAGGACATCTGCCTCAGAACTGTCATTTTTAGCATCTGCCACTCTTTCTGTTTTCCAATCTATGTTTCCACTGACAGAGAAACATTTTTAACACAAAAGATATAAAGAGAGCAGATTTTTTAAACAGCTGGAGAACTTGAAATATGTTTTGAAGTGTGGACGCTTCTCTAGAGAGGAACAGCTTTACCATCCCACTGAAATAAACTTTTGATGAGGCCAAGGTGATACAGGACCCAGGGTCAGTATGACAGATAGGACAACTCAAAGTTGAAGAAGTGAAGCTAAAATAATGCTTCTCATTTTCCCATCCTCCATTCAGAAGCAGTTCTGACACCATTCAAGCTTGGCTTAATACACTGGAGGTACCATAAAGATATTTCACAAATTAGGACAAACTCCCTAAACAAGTATTTCTATTTATTTCTAAAATTATTAGCTTTCAGAAAGGAAGAAATACATCCTGCATAGACAAGAACAGTGTGCATGTTCAAATGACAGAATGAAAAGTTTGTAGTGTTCTTGTCTGTCACAAATTTTCTTCTGAGAAAGATAAAACTGAAATAATTTGTGATTCTCTAATTTATTCTTCTCAGTAAGGACAGTAAATGCTAGTTTAGAACTCAGCTCTCTACATCTGGAAAAACACTGAAAAACTGCCCATGATTAAAAGTTGGACTTGATGATCTTGGAGGTATTTTCCAACCTTAATGATTCTATTATTTCCTTAGATGCTTCCTGAGCAATTTCACTCTGCTTGTAAAATAATAAACCTTCTAAATGGTAACACCTTTCATCAGCATTTCATAAAACTAAGTGAAGTCAAGTCAGATTGTTCTGGTAGGAGGTTCTGTCACAAAGAAGTGGATCAGAACTGCTACACAAGGTAAGACGGCAGATACTAGACAACGCAAGACACGCAGAACTGGCATTCAAACTAAAAGGACTTAAGAGAATACAGCATAATACTCCCCAGTAATCAAACATCCTCAAGGGCAGTTAAGGTGGTGGTCTAGATTTAGAAGACTTGCAGAATCAAATTCACAAGTTTTGCTAACTAAATGTTTTAATCCCTGTTCACCAAAAGAATTTAACAGAATGAGTTACGATACCTACCTGTTATGAATAGGTCCTCTGAACTTTGGGTCAAATTTTCTTGGTTCACCTGCATTTAAAATAAATCAGTATAAAAACATGTACTTATTTAAAATAAAATCTGTCCAGAGAGGGGTGTTAACACCAGCCTTTGAAGAACATCTTCCATATATTTCTATTTAACCATTTTGTTAAAATAATTTCATACAGGCAATACCAGTAATTCACCAATAAAATTACCTAGGTTTTGTATATGAGATTAAAGCTTTTTTTCTCCTAACTTAAAAACACTGAGGGCCTCACATTTACCACATGATGAATTACCTTAATGTACATCCTATGACTTCGCCTATGCACAGGTTCACAATATATTTGAGAGACAAGGATTATGTCTCCCAGTCACAGGCGAAGTGCGTCTGACAAGGAGTAAATGAACATACCACTCTGCAGTTACAGGCTATGCACTTCTGATTGTTCTCTAGAATCATAGAGTGTTAAAAGGTTATAAGGGACCTTAAATATAATCTAGCCCCAACACCTCCTGCCATGGGCAGGGACACCGCCCCCTAGACCAGGTTGCTTAGAGCCCCATCCAACCTGGCCTTGAACACTGCAAGGGTTGGGGCATCCACACCCTCCATGGGCAATCTGTTTATGTCTCATTTCTTAATATCTGACTCAAATTTCTCTTCTTTCAATTTGTACCCATTATTCCTTGTCCTGTCACTACAGTAGCTGACAAAAAATCCCTCTCCAGCTTCCCTGTAGGGCCCTTTCAGATACTGCAAGGTTCCTATGAGGTCTCCATGCAACCTTCTCTTCTCCAGGCTGAACAGTCCCAACTTTCTCAGCCTGTCTGTGTAGGGGAGGTGATCTCAAACTCTACCACCTCATGGTCACTGTAGCCAAGGTTGCCTTGGAGCATCAGATTCCCCAGTCTGTACTTCACACTATACTTAAAGGTCTTTCAGAGGGTTATTCTTCCAGAGTTATTCTTCCCACTGCTTAGGTTACAGGACTTTATAGACATAGACCTCATTTTGAACTGAGCTTATCAGATGACAAAGCATGACTGGAGACTGCAGAAATGCCATACTGATTTAGCCTTACACTATTCTGTAATAGGTGGTGTAACTGCAGCAGCTCCTGCAAAGCCTGAGATGAGACAGAGTGCTCCAAAGCAGGCAGAAGAGCACATGCTTCAAGTGCCTTCCCTGACTCTCAAGTGATTGCACCCACCACATAGCCCAGTGCAGAAAGCAAACCAGGTTTTGAAGTTGGTTATGCATACATCTGTGAGATTGTTGTTGCCTTCAATGAATCTCAGAGTGACCACAAGGTGAAGTCAGGTTCCTTCCAGAAACAGACAGTAACATCTGACCACAGCTTACAGATGGAAGGAGTCAAACATGGCACCCATTTTTCATGTGGCTATCCTGGCTAGCACAGTTCCAACTGATTTACTCTACACTTCAAAAAACTGTATTAAAAACCTACCAAATACTAACCCACCAACACCAACCTGTGCTTCCAGTGTGGACCTGAATAAGAGAAATTACAGTATGATCTCACGGGGTAAAGAATAATAAAAAATTATGGTCAAATTTAAATTTTCAAGTTTTGAACTAGCGTATGAAGAGAAACAAGCAGTTTTCCATTCAGCAGACCAGAATTTGAATTTTTCCTTTTGAAGCTAGCGATACAGCTTTATGGGACTTTTTCTTTTCAAAGTTCAGTAAGTTTGAAGATTTACTGAACAAAACTCTGTGCAATGAAAAATTACTTCTTCATTCAAATGTCAATGCTACAATACAAATTACTGCTTCAGTGTGCTTTTTCAGTGTTTTCTTAAGGATTTCCTCTTCTGAATATCCCTGGTATTACATGGTGTTACCAGCCTAAATTCCCTCTCCTGCGCCCCAATGAAAAATACTTATTTTCGTCAATTAGAGAACAATTCAGCAACTTTTCAAAAGCAGAATTTACTTATTAACGAAATGCCAGACTTTGTTCTTGGTTTGTACCAGAAAAACTTTATCAAAATACACACAGACCAGTACAATAAACACAGCAGTTAATAAAATCCTATTTGCCCTTCATCTGACGTATTCAGATCCACCTTAGCAAGCTCTTTCAACAAAAATATCTTAATACAGAAAAGACCGAAAAATTAAAACTTTGGAGAAGTGATTTATGACAGCAATGCTGGGGAGTGGAAGAAGCTATGCTGTGATACATGGTCTGGAAAGCAAATGTACCATGCACAATACCTAACTTTGGGTCAACATCTGTATATTGAATGAACCTCTGTGAACAGAAATTTATACAAAATAAATATTTCTACTACAAAATAATTTACTGTCAAAACAAATCCGTCTCTAACATCACACCCTACGGACAAGTTCTGGCCTTAAGGCACGCTGAAGTTGAACCTCTGTTCATTGCTCATACAGAACCTGTTTAGCATATAAGAACAGCCACACCAGATCACACAAAAAAAATCCACCAAATCCACACCCTGAATCTTACAAGGGGCCACATCTGAGGAGGAATGCAACACTAAGGCAAACACTGTAGTATTTCCCTAACACTGATATTACAGAGATCTGCAACTGCATTTTTCTTAACTAAAAGTACTAACTTTGCATTTAATAGCTGTGAATGAATGTCTTTTTCATTCACTGAAAAACTGAGATTCAATGAATCTCTATTTACCTTGCATATACTTTAACAATCTGCAACGCCCACATCACAGAGTACTACAAGTTAATCAAGCATTGAAGTGCTACCTCCATCTATCTGTTTTAAGTTTGCAATCAGTCAGTTTATAACTGTACTGTATAACATGGCAGCATGTTATACTACCAAAACCATTACAAGTTATACTCAAATGTCCTGGACTGCTCAAATGTTTGTGGTACATAAGCCATTTCATAGTTTTGGTCATGCTTATATTCCTTTTCTTACCTTCTACAGTGCTACTACAGATCACAAGAACAGGGGGAGCCAGAACAGCACAGGATACTTACCACAAATACCAGATGTGATTTATATAATCCTATAATAACTCTTTCTATCTGACCTAAGTCCATTCCTAACAATTCTTTCTTACAGTCTACTTGCTTCTATGGGCAAACATTTTTACTGAGTCACCCATTAAGACTCCAAGTTCTCACTCTCGAATTTTAGCAGCTAGCTCAATCCCACTACTGGAGGAACCTATTCTTCAAAGCTATTCAATGTTTTCCTTAAAAATTACAACAAGAAAGTAGAACGCACACTTTGAAACTGTGCAGGTGACAAGTGTTAAAATACTTCTGGAGACAGAAGTATTTATCAAAATGAATTTTGATAAAGAACACTTCAAAGTGATTTTTGTAAAGTAACAAAAGTTATAAAGACAAACTCCATTCAAAAATCCATACAACACTGTTTTCAAAAACACTGTTAAGAAGAATCCCAAAGTATTACAGCACACTACAAAGAGAGAATGAGTCAGTCAAGCAATGTCTGCAGAAAAAGCACCCCTCTTTCAAGATGTATGAGCATGATTGATAAAGTGACCATTCGTCGTGCTTGGGAACATGTGAGGGACAGATGAATAACCATTTCTAGATCATGGCACTAGAATTTCTGAAGATACAAACAAATTGGAGAGAGTAGAGGGACTTATTCAAAAGAAGATACGAGGAGGTTTACAGAAAGCAGTAAATGAATGCAACTTCAATGCCTGTGATTAAGCAAAGGAGCACAAAATAACAGTCTTCAATCACCATACATACACAAACTGACAATGATCAGTAGTCCTCTACCATTAGAGAAGCTAACTTGATTTACAGCAAAGATCGTTTAGATTAGGCATTAGGAAATCTTTCAGGACACAATTATATACTGGAACATAGATTGGCATTTTCATTACCCCAAGCTTTTAAGAAAGGATTATACAAATACCACTTGAGAAGAGAACAGGAAAACATCTCAGCACACAGACAGCCAAATGGATCTAGTAAGTAAGAGGATAAAAACAAAACACTGCAGAAAGGGAACTCTGATTCAAATGAAGACTCTCCTTCAACAAGCAAGAAGATGGATGCTGTGAGACACTAACAACCACTAGCAGCTACAAAATTATTGTGGTACTGCAAATTCCTTCCAAGAACTGTTCCTCATGCCAGCAGTCTGTATGCTTACAGTGGCATGGCGTAGGGCAATATGGCTCAAACTACCTTCTCTGTCACGGAGCTCTTGATATAAATTCATTACAGAATATGGTAAGAAACAGTAACAACATTCAAAATTCAAAATACACTAGAATTCACTGCCAGAAGTAGCCTGGATAACTGGAACAGTTTTTGCCAAAACATATGACACAGCTGATCACAACCGTGATCAGTTTCATGGAACAACAGAAAACAAAGAAAAACGCCATTTGTTTAATCAATTTTTTCTAACTTAATTCTAAATTAAATTCAAATTCCCTACTTAATTACTACTGTTCTTTAAAAATTCAGAAGAATTTTTGAGGGTGATGTGGAGATTATTTATGCTTCTAGTATCTACATAGCTTCTGATAAAAGCAAACCACTTCCCCAGCTACAAAAGTCCAAATGTATTTAGAAAGAAAATTCCAAGCTTTAGGAGTTTGGTAGGCATAAGGAAGAAAGGAGTGGTGAGGGGGGACTGACACCTTTAGCTAAGATTAAAAATTGGGATTATATTTGTACTTTGCAGATAAGACAGATCTATTTTACAGGCTGCCTTATAATATGAAACTCGTGTATGTTAAAGTATAATATCATAACAAGAAATAAGTCACAAAGTATTTACCAGTTCTGACTCCAAACAGCATATGAAGTTGATTGTTACACTTCATCACTGCAATAATTTTAAAAAGCAACTCTAAATTACTTACCCAAAATAAAAATCGACTATATACACATATAAAATTCACTTTCAATGTGCCATTTAAATAAACTAGCAAATGTCAGGCCAGAAAAAATCACAATATTGCAAATAATTGAAGAACTTACAGAAAATCATTTGAGTCTGGCCCCAAGCCCATTTAAGCCAATTGAAATAACACAGTTGAAATACGTGAGATCTAGATCAAGTGTTTTGAACTGTCCTAAGAAAGCAAGTAAATTACCATGTTTTCCATAGTAGTTTTCTTCATTTCTATCCATGTTACTGTACCTGGATCAGTTGAGCAAGCTGTCTGTGTGAGATACTGATACTGTCTGTGTGTACTTCCGTGTTGCTAGCTAGAACACTTTCCCCAGCAAGCAGAGATACTTAAAAATAGATTTAAAAATAAAGTTGATTGTCAGGGACTTCTCCAACCAGAACTGAAATTCACAAAGTAGGCAGGCCTTTCTGTGAATAGAAAAGTTATCACTCAGTGCCTTGTCCACCTACCCAAGCCAGTCTGAACAAAGAGGAAGGACTCTTATCAGCTTGTATAAACCTACACTGTACATGCAGAAAGGTAAACGGCTGCACCTGAATACCATTTGTGACATAAACATATGGAAGTAAATACAAGCAAAAAAAAATCCCAATGATTTGGTAACTGAAAATAAGCTGTTGGCTACATTTCTGTAGCCTGTGCTACTGTGACAGTAAATAGTCTTTACATGCAACATCTTTCCTCCTCTATACATATGACTAGCACCCCAAAGTTCAAATCATGTAAGTCTAAAATGTAAACTGTCTGCTGTACACCGAATTTTCAGTCTTGTCAAGTGGAAATCTATCTGCAGAAATAGTCATAATTTATTTTCTTACTAGAATGTACGTTTTGCATTTCTGCACAGCACAAAAGTGCAGAACAGAAGAGGTAGTGCTAGAAGGTCTTAGCATTGTTACATTGATAGTGTAATGTTTTTATAGTGAAACCAAGTACAAGGCATTATACTCAATATGCTAATCTGAAAGCCTGAGGTAATCTCTCCTTTGAAGCCACAAAAGAACAAAATCTACATGTGGTGATCCTGACCAGAGCGAAATTTCCATTCTCCATGGAATATGATTAAAACACCAATTGCAGAATTCTGCAATGAGAAATGTGTACACTTGCATATGCACTCCTATCATAATGTACAAGACAGGGCTGAACTACATGCTGGAATGAAAAGCAACATTTTTAAAGTCAGCCCCGTCACTGCATAGTACGCAGTGACAAAGAAGAATAATCTCATATGACACTTAACCAATGATGCCTGTGATACGCAGTCAAAGCCTATTTTGTTATTAAAGAACTTAGAAGCAATGTTCTAATGTTTACCGAATGAGATATTTAGTATAACCAGTATCAGGCAACCAAGGTAAAAGTAACACGTTGAGAATGTAGACTGTTCTGCAAAATATTAACTGTTCACTGAACTCTCATACTTAACTACCTCCCAAGACTTCCTGCCATTCTTAGGCAAATACAAAAAAAAAAAAAAAAAAAAAAAAAGCAGGGAGGCCAAATGACTGATTTTGATTTTACTGTGCTCCCACTCAAGTTTGCACCTCTGTGAAAGGCTGCACCACTAAATCTCAATATAGTAAAGGAACAGAAGGCACTGAGCAGACAGTGCTAAGCAAAAATGCACACTAACACACATTTGGTCGGCAATGTATTCCTCAATTCCAATAAAATGCTAATTCTAGTCTGATAACTATTAGTTTCTTCCGTTTCCTTCCCTGGTGTTAGGTCAACAATTACAGGTGCCAGTGACTACAATATGTACGGCTTTTTAAGATAATAGTGTTTTTATCTGCAAGCCCTTGGAGCTGCATATATAGGCGCTGCTCCCCTCTACTGGAGCACATCAGTCAGTTCAAGTAATTCAAAGTATTGCTAGAAAAGGCCTCAGCACCAGTAATGCCTCCGTGTACTCAAGCAGCTGATTGAATGCTCAAAGATGCAAGTGCACAAGACAACGACTTAGGTTGCTAACAAATGCACAGGATGCAGTAGGATTGAAAGAGGTTCATCCCAGTAATGTTTCTCTAAAAAAATCGCATTAAGATTTTAATGCTTCTGCCCATCTATTACGGATAGGATTATTAAAGAAAAATCCAACACAAGTTCCTGAACAACTGATCTACCCCTTTCAGAAGAAGAAACTTCTTGAACACATACAGAAGCCTAATCTTTTCGAAGTTTACAGTCTTAATTTTGCAACGAATCCAAATAAATGTTTGAAATGTGCTGCTGTTTAATGGTAGCCGATTTAATTTTACTTAGAAGATTTTTTAGGCAAACTTAAGGTACATTTTAAGCCACATGTAATGCTCCTTATGCAGACACAGCTTAATAATCCCAGTAATGTAAAATATTACATCGTTACTGTAAGATACACATGTGTTGAAGCAATCTATTAAGTCAAAAGGTTGACATTAATATAAAAACAACTCTTTCAGTAAGTCTTGTACCTGGCTTACCAGCATGCTGGTTTTTTTTTTTCCTCTTTGAAAGATCCAGGTATAACTTATTTCTTATAAGATCATGCACACATAAAATGCAATTATAATAAAAGCACACTTACGATTCCTCTCTTGTGTAATGAATCACACTAAATGGTAGCTGCTTTTGAAATACCTTTTATGTGCCAGTGTAAGTCTTTCTGGACTGCCATTATACTATTGATATTGGCTCACGACTTGCAAAAAATGGAAGGGTGAAGAGGAGTGGTAGATGAGATAGAGAAGTCACCTCATCACTTAAGTGCCCTTTTGTTTACAAAGCTGCAAGGACATAGATCTTAATGTGCAAGTCAGCTTCCATCCGCACTTAGTCCAAGTTTCAAAAGTGACTGTCACTGACTCGGCGTGAAGCTGAGGGCATTCAGCACTGCCCACAAACTAAGTGCCACTGCTGCAAGTCTTACTAAAGGACAAAATAAAGGAACAGGGGTTAAAAAACACAACACAGTGAAAGGCAAGGGTTTAAGGTTTCAAGCAGACCAAACTAGCGTGTACTTTATAGCTTAACCCATCATTCAGATTCCTTTGCTTCCCAAACAGTCCAGGTCACGCGCACTACATAAAGAGAATTGCCTAGGAATCCTGAGGTCAGTTACAATTCAGTGGAGAAGGCTGACTGTTTTTCCACTGTGGTTAAAAAACCAAGCAGTAAATCAAACTCTAAGAATGAAATTATTATCATTGCAATCTCCTAATTAGTCATGTAGCTGAAGAAGTATGATGTACTTTATGTCATAGCCGCAAGACAAAGTGAACGACAACACATCATACTCCCAGATGACTATCAGTCCAAAAATTGTGCAATATTTTTTCCTGATGGTGACTGTAAAATTAACATGCTGTCCTCGTTCACTTAACATTAGACAAAATGTCACCAGCATGATATAATCAAATGTCAAAGGGCCACATCTAACACTGTCCTAATATTAGTGACAACATACACTATTAGGCAGGTATTGAAATATACTAGTTGTCAAACAACTACCCTCAGAAAGGGGACTGAAAACGTATTACATGCAAATTATCACTGAACTGCAATTCTGCCACGCGATTAAAACCACCAATAGCTAGTGGAAGTTTTACAGTTCTCTGAACAACAAACAAAATGTTCCCAGCAGTTTGAGTCATATACAAAGCTTCATTACAGTTTCCATTTCAATATACTTATTAGCTGTTCCCCCAAATTCCTCTTTGGAGTTGAAATTGTCTATTCTTTTTTTCCCCCCACTTCCATTTCTTATTCTTGTTCTGGGATTAATGCAGCAACAAGTTTCTTGGAATATCTAAGCAAAGACACAGCAACCAAGATACTTCTGAAATGGTATGATGTGTGGGAAGAGCACTTCTCTGCAAACTCAACTATTCCACATGACATTTTTTCAAAGTGAGGTCGGGCCCAGGAGACTGGGTGAACTCTAGAACAAAGCAAGTTCTGTTTGTTAGTTATGTTTGATGTAACTGTTTTGTTAAATATTTCCTTTCCCCAACATTTTGATGTACTAACCCAGCTAGAAAGGGCTCTTGGTCTTGAAACACACTCTCATGTTTTAGGAAAAGTAGCATCTAAAATACTTTACCCAGAAGAAGGAATGTTTTGAGATAATCAGATGCTTCCTACCCAGAATCAAAAACTGCCAGAGTTTTCTGCTTTTAGGCTGCTTTACTCCAGCTGATCTAGAATGACAGATGGCAGCTAACAATTTTTTTCTCCTAGCAGAGTCTCTAACTCCAAATACTTTACGCCGTTACATATCATTGTAACATTTCTAGTTAATCTTATGCTGTAAAATGCTGCATGCAGATACCATACCAAGACCTTTTCTATAAATCATTAAAATAGCACTTTCATAATCTCAGAGGGAGGGTATTATCTTGAGCATCTACCATTAATAATCACAACATGACACTATTGCTACTGGGAAAAAAAGTGCAACTATACACATTTTTTTTAGCTATAAAAATGCCAGGTGGATGACACAAGAGCTGGATTATTCTGAACTTTGTGTACATCATCTATCTTCCTCTATTTTATTTACACAAATGCATTCAATTACTTTGAAAGCAAGAGAACAGTCAGACTCACAACCTTATGAATAAACTAGTGTCTAATTCACAAAAGTCATGTTGAAACGGCAGTAATCAGTCCTAACTGCAATGCATAATTTTGAAGATCTGTCTTTCTCTGTACACCAGGGCCTTTCTAACGGCTGTGTATTAAACCAAGAATGGCCAATGATTGTCTGTATTTGTTTAATAAGCTTTTTTTTTTTGAAAGCTAGACATCAAAAATCCTAATATAACATCAGTACAATGTCCAATATAAAATGAACATAGCTATCATATCAAGTTGTTCCATAATTCCAAAATTTTTCAGTCAGTACTACTTACACAATTCTCAGAATAATAAGGTTCTATCCTTTCTCTTCCCCCCTCCCTGCATGGCCTGTTTAAACATTTAAAAATGCAACTTGTGTCTTGAAGACAACAAATCAGGCATCCAAATTTTAAAGACAATTACCTCTGTTTTATCTCCCCCTATGGTTTTTCATGTCTTGGAGGCTCTATGCCTGGCATGCACTGTCCTGTTCCTGATGTAGTACACATGTACTACATTCCACTTCAGCAGGAAGTGCCTGCTGAGCACATTCAGAAACTGGCCAGTTCACGTTTACAAGTAGGATCCCACTTTTAAGAGGAACTGTATTCCTGCAGGTAAACATAGGAATTTGAAAATAATCTTCACACAATTACAGAATGTAATGAGTTGGAAGGAACCCTCAAGGATCATCAAGTCCTACACTCAGCCCTGCACAGCACCATCCCCAAGAGTCATACCATGTGCTTGAGAGTATTGTCCAAATGTTTCTTGAATTCAGGCTTGGTGCTGTGACCACTTCCTTGGCGAGCCTGTTCCCGCACCCAACCACCCTCTGGGAAGAACCTTTTTGTAATACGTAACCTAAACCTCCCCTAACACAACTTCAGACCATTCCCTTGGGTGCTGTCACTGAGCATCAGAGAGAAGAGGTCAGTGTCTGCCCCTCCAATTCCACTCACAAGGAAGTTGTAGACTGCTATGAAATCTCCCCGAGTCTCCTCTTCTCCAGGCTGAACAGACCAAGTGACCTCCGTGGCTCTTCATACAGCTTCCCTTCAAGGACCTTCACCATCTCTGTCGTCCTTCTTTGGATGTTCTCTAAGAGCTTAATATCTTTCTCATATTGTGGTGACCAAAACTGCACACAATACTCGAGGTGAGGCTGAGCAGGTGCAGTGCAGAGCGGTACAAACCCCTCCCTTACTCAGCTGGCAATACTGCACCTGATGCCCCCAGGCACGGGTGGCCCGCCCGGCTGCCAGGGCACTGCTGACTCATGTTCAACTTTCTGTCAAACAAGACACTGCTTTCCAGCATCTCATTCCCCAGTCTGTCCATACACCTGGGGCTGCCCATCCCACGCACAGGATCTGGCACTTTCCCCTGTCAAACTTCACATGGTTGGTGATTGCCCAGTCCTCTAGCTTGTCTTCTGGTTTTTCAGACAACAACAAAACCCCCATCGCTAGTATTATAAAATTAAATGAGTCTGATACTGAAATCAAATGAAAGGTGTAAAATATGTACGATAACCTTTAGCTCTAGAACAAGCTATGATTTATTGTTAGGGGGAAAGCAGAATATTAATACCCTTTCACAATTCATTTTTGGGACTAACAAAATTTATACCACTAAATCTTTAGTACAAGGTTCAAATTCCACAAAATATTTACATCTCCTGGATGCTGACCTTTGATAATTGCTATAATTTTCTGTAAGACGGACGCGTGGTCCTACATTATTAATTACTCCAAAATGTAGATAATTCATTTTTCACAATTTTTCCATCAAGAACTAAGAATAATAATTTTGAATTGTCTTTTATTTCCTATTAATTTTTATACTAACAAGAATCCATTAGAAAACAACTATTATAACCTATTTAGAACTTTCCATTGAAAACTTATTTAGCAAATTTAAAATTTCTTTTAGATGCAAACAGAATACTGGAAGTGGCATTACAAATTCTATTTTTCCTTCTATTGAAGTAGAAGCATTTGAATAAGAATTTTGTAGCATAGTTCAGTTCAAAAGCACAGAAATTACATGAGAGTATTCTGTAAAAGAAATATACACATAAAACTCTGCTTTTTAAAAGAACATTTAGAAATTACAAAAAAAAAATTAAATTGTAAGCCGCACATCCTAATTCGCTCAAGACAAACTACTGTCTCTCACTTTTTGTTTTTCAATAGAATATACAAATAGCCACTCCCACAGTCCTTTATTCTGAGGGAAAAGGGGACACAAATCTATAAAGTATGGTCTTACAAAGTAGCACAAAGTCTTCTCTGGAAAGATTGTCTCAACTTTCACAGCTTTCAGAAACTCTTAGCCCTACAGTCTGTGAGAATCTGGCATGGGAACTGCACCCGGCTATGATGGCTGATTACTAGAGAAGACAGAAACCATAAAGAAAACATCCCTGCATAGCTTGGAGAATTAGTAAAATTTTTATCAGTTTCTCTAACAAGTCCTTGGATGTCATTATTGTATGACAAGCTGTTGCAACACATTTTCTGTGGGTGTTGTCACCATTCTCCTTGCATTCCGTACCTGAAAAAAAACTATTGTTTTGCTTAGAGAGACTGAAAAACTGGAAGCAAAGCAAGACATTTTCTGCCCTAGTTCAGGTCTGTGCCAGGCATCCCCTTTAGGTGCACACCTGAGTGAGAGAAGTGCCCGATGAGCTCTCAGCTCTGACGTGGGCCTGGGCTCAGCACCGCACGGGACGTCCTCCGTCCGCCGCCTCCGCGGAGGCTCCGGAGCAGCGCCGCGAGGAGGCCTCAGCCAGGGACGATCCCCTTTGGTAGCCCCGCCGGAGCCGCGGCTCGGCCGTGCCCTTCCACAGCCCAGGCCGCTGGGGCTCTTGCCAGAGGCCACGGAGGACCCTAGTCAGCCCATGGGGCCCGTGTCCTGCTCTGCCCTGCCCGCCACACCGGCCCAGCGGGGAGCCCAGCCTCCCGGCCTCAGACTGCGCCAGCCCCGGGCTCCCTCTGAGCCGCCGGCCCTGCTGGGCGCCATCCGGCAGGCCCTGCCTACCCGGCCCCGGCCTGCCAGCCCAATCCCGGCAGTCGTGGCCCAGCTTCCGAGGCAAACTGTGATCTGGCAGCAGGATGGTTACACAGAGAGTGAGTAACTAACGTTTCTCAAAGAACAACGTTACAGAAGTTCAAGCGTATTTAACATTAGTAAAACATTTTCTCACAAAATACCATCCACAAGAACTGAAGGGTTGTTGCACCCAAACATTGCCGAATACCAATAGACCGTGCCTGCAGAGGAGTGTCTCGTAAATTACACTACATAAAGCTGGACAATTTAACATATGACATGTTGATAGTTCAAAGCATTTCCAAAGCTAGAAAATGTCTTATTTTGCCTTTACAAAGGGCGTTGTTTGAACCAAGGACCCACAGTTTCAGTGAAAGTCCCACTGCCCAAATGCATGACCAACTTTTGCACTTGGTTACTAGTATTTGGTATGATATTAGAACACAAAAATAAAACCATTCAGATGGGGATTTGGTGAGTCATGACTATCGCAGCTTTAACAGAGGTTAAAATAAATGCTGTACATAAGATGTGTTACTATGAATGCCTGTCTTTCTGTACAGTCTCTGTACAGCACACTGTCTGGTATAATGAACAAAGTACCAGCTTTCCCTGGTTGTTTCTGAACCATTAGATATGCAGGGACAATTAAGAGTTTTAAGGCTATGTTAATTAGATCTAGTATTTTAACAGGCAGGCACATTTTCATTTATTTTGCCTTTATTTCTTAGACTTCTGCCACTTACTGAAGGATATGCTCTGTTGTCTTAGCAGTGCTAACAATGGCTCTGTGTCCGGAACAGTGAATATATTCTCAAAATGGTAATATGAGCAGATGTAATTTAAGAATTTATTTGAGCAAATACAGTTGCTTAGAAAGGGTCAGTCACCCCTTATTCCAAGTTTTTTCACTTATTAATAAAAACAGACTTTCACTGTATTCTCTATTTTCTGTCTTCATAAAAAAATACTCTGGAATCAAAAGCTTGACTTTACACAAAGCCAAATGTGTTCTTAGACAAAAGAAGAGGACTGTGACTACTGATGTTTTCTGTTTCTATAGGCTTCTAAAGGAACAACATATTATGCTAAGTTGGTCTGCATCTTTTGAGCCAGGTTCTGTTCCTAGGACTGTTAGGAAATAAATAATCCAACATTAGTTACAGGTTTTTATTCCTCAAAGGAACTTGTTGGCATTTCCAAAATACACAATTAATGAGAGATTGTTACACACAAATGCAGAAAACAATGTCTCCATACATTTTGTTATTAGGTGTTACAACAAAAGAAATTATGATTTGAATGGTGATCTGAAAAGTGTTTGAACAATTTTGGATATAAGAGGACTAAGTCTGGAGAATTTCATGTTAGCTAGGTATCTGTAAAACCTGATACACAGTGACTCCTCAACCTGTACACAGACTGACTTGCAATGCTACTATACCAAGCACTGTGCATTATGAGAGAAGTCTTTCTAGGAAACAGCCTGCACCTGCAGGAGCAGGTGTCAAGTTAGTGTCTAAAGCACAGAACTGACTCAGATTCCCCCTCCATTTCAACAGAAAAATACATGATATGCTCATTGTGTAAGACTAGGTTTATTATAATGAGTTTGCAGATTTTCCAGTTTGTGATGGGTAACCTTACCCTAACTTGGAACTTGTCTTCATTGGTATATCAATTTAGAACAAAACAACTGAAAAGTGTAATTCTAGATGTAAATCCACAGACACAGTGACATAAGTAACAGTCGTGAATGTTCAGTCAAGGCCAAAATTATTATAGGACTAAAACCCATATATATGAATCATTAGATGTGTATCAGTTATACGTGAAATTAATGAAGACGTGGTTACAAAAGGTAAAACATTTCTACAATGCTTCTTGTTGTTCAAAAGAAAGAGTACTCGGTGATAACCCAGCCCAATATCTGCTTCATTATAGGAATGGGCAATGGGCCTTTGTAGCATCTTAAAAAGTGTTCAGGATCCAACAGCTGGGCATTTCATTAAATACAGACGCTGGATCAGACCCTCACTGTTTTTTAAGAGGGAAGAGATATTCTTACAGACTTTGCAGTAGCTCCAGAATATGACACACTTGTTTTACATAAATGACATGAAAAGTGTATTCCAGCTGCTGGAGGGAGAAGGAGGAAGGAAGGAGAAAATCGCAGCCCACTGTAGGTGTGAACATTTAATGTGAATGTTTAACACATGAATATTTAACAGACTAACAAATAACTTGTGTAGAAGAAACATCGCAAAGACAAAGCAAAACCAGACCAAAATAGGAGGCACAATGTGATTCAGGTGACTTAGGGAGATTCTCAGAATACATTAATCTTAGCAAGAGAGTTTTTAAGAGAGTTGTGAAAAAAAATATAAGATGGAAGCCATATGAGCAAGAATCTGGTTTACTCTGATGAAAGATCAGAAAATTCCTTCCCAGTCTCAGGAGTAGAATAAGTCTCACCTCTGATGCCTTTTTCTGGTCTTAGGAAATAAAGGCTCAGACAGGGTTAGAGGGTTGGGGTCATTTCCCTCGGGATTTTAATAGGATCCCATTCCATGGCTTCTGCCATCCAGGTAGAACGCGGCGCCAAAGCCCCGTCCCCCCAGTCGAGTGTACAATTAAAGACTCTACTCATTAGCATATCTACCAGGAGGGCCCAATAAGGGGCCTGGGTGGGCTCACTTCTAGTTTACAAAATCTGTCCTACTAGGAGACCTTGAGGGCTCACGAAAACAGGGTGTTTGGTCTTCTAACTCTACGCGGTTTCAGGGGTGTTTGGTCTCCTGGCCCTATAAACACCATGAAACTGGGCTAAACTACCACCTAAAACATCACAAGTATGCATGCTGATACTTGTGAATATAGGGAACAGTGTAAGAAATATTCAGAAGAAAAGCAGAAAAAATCCTTCAGGCATCACCTCCTTACAAAAAGTCACAAAACCCAGTCATTTCACAGTCCTAGACTCAGCTTTATGTGCTGCAGACGTACCTTAACATTTTGAGAATAACAGTAAGCAATAAAATCATAATGTATATAAGAACTTGCTTACTGGAAGTTCTGGTACTATTTTCTAAGGTAAAATGCTTAATATTGGGCCCAATGCCTGAAAGTTAGCATCTGTTTTAATCTCCAAATCATTCCTAGAAACTGATGTCTTATATTTGGTAAATATTAATAATCATGTAAATAATAACTGAAAATGAGTTTCTGCTCTTATATGTGATGACGTTGTAATATCCTGTGAAAACTTTGAAATCCAAGGAACTGGAAGCAAAGTAAATTTTGAAAATTGAGCCTTTAGCATTACAGTTTTATTGCTGAATCAACTCCAGTGCTTTTTTCTTAGGTATATGGCACTGAAAAGTATAGCCAAGAAATATTACGCTACTAATAAACTAATAACTAACACATTATTATTATTATTATTGCTGCTATTGTTGTTACATGTCCCCATTAAAACTGCATTTTTTAAAGTGTCACACATTAACGCCCAAGTTACTTACACTTTTCTCTGCAATGTATGAAGTCAGTTGCTACTACAGAGATACCAAAGAGGTGGACTGAAAGCACATAAGCTTAACATTCAGCTATGAAGGTGCTGCTAACATGCTTTGCTACATGGAATTTATAGCAGTAAGGTTTCTGTAGCTAGTAACTCTGCTATTGGTGCCGTGAAGAATTCTTCTGCCTTTCCCAATGGTATTCTAAGTAAATGCCCTCCAGACACATGTACTGGGAGCCAGTGCAGGTCACAGCACTCTTTTTGTGGCCTTTAGATACTGTGCTTAAACTATGACTGAGCCTACAGAAGGCATTACCACAGGACACCTAATCTCATCTCTTGAGACCTTGAGGGAATTGCACAGCAACAGAAATGTTATGGTGTGTGGTCTGAATTTGCCTTCTCCAGTGAGCCACCACACCATAGTATTCATTCTGATTAACCTCTGGCTGATGCAAACAAAAGGTATTGCAAAACTGAAGTGTTGGTGTGTAGAGGGAAGATTTCACAGTGCATGCTTGTACCCTACTTTTTCCTTACGTTCTGTTAATCCACTCATCTCTTTAAAGAAAGGAAAATGAGAAGAAAGACACTGTATCTGCACTACATTATGTATAAATGCAAAATACATTAATTTACTATCAGCACTCACTAAATATTCCAAATCTCTGGAGAAGCTAAAACACCCCAAACTATTAACTAGCAATTTTGCAACAATTGTATTTTACCTACTGTTTGTTTCCATGTGTGGTCTGTGAGTGTACACATATATAGATTTTAAATTTTAATTGGAAGGATTTTCTTCACTGTGACTCTGAATTTTAAGGCTCCAGGGTGACATGTGTCCACTTATTATACACTTTCTGTCATCTATATTTAGTAGCAGACTACATTCTTCCTTTCCAGTTGAGCAGAAGTGACTGTTTTGCTAAGACAGCAAACCCTTAGTAATAGGGAGATCTTCATGGAATTGTTATGGCTGAAAAATAAGCAGAACATGTTCAAGGATTCATAAATGCTATTTCCATTATCTGTGACCTCCAATGTTCCAGGTCCTGTAATCTGTTTCTTTCTGTTCTGTCAATGTCCTTTAACCCTCATTTCCTAGTTCACATTCTTAAATAATTCTCTATCTTGAATCCCAAATTTTTCTCCCTTCTCTTCCTGACCACATTTTTATTGCCATTCTCCTGCCATACATGAAACGGGAATGCTCCTGAATGACAGGTTTCCATTCTGTTCACCCTTAGAGACAAAAATGTTTTATACATTTTTAATGTGGAGAGCTGGTCCAAAATCAAAAGTCTACCTAAGAAGGTACATAAAGACCAATCAAATAAAGGGATTACTGCATACTAAATCTGCTTTCTATACCTTAGAATGCATAACACTAATTGAATATCTCAGTGAGCAGTAGCATTTGTCTAGTCTCCTCTGAATTGGTGTAACCTACACTGCACCATTGCCCATCAAAACAAAAGCAGCTCTTCATGTCCCCTAAAACACTCTGCTAGTCAAGAGTCAATCTGTTTGGAAGCCTATCACAGAAAAAAACTGTGAAGAGTGAAATCAACATTCCAACAATATTGTATGTAAGGTAACCAGAAACTACTTTGAAAAAAGAGAGACGTTTTGTAGAAACAACCCTGTGTTGACAGAGAGGTTAATAAAAGAAAATGTCAAAAAAAAATGACTGTCTATGTTATAAGAAGAAAAATGCTCATTTTGATATACATTCCTTTCCTGGGTATAATTCAGCATTATGAATTTGAAAGTTGAGATTCTAAATCTTGCAAATCTTTTTTAAACTGCTCAGTTAAAAAGACAGGTATCTCTATGGGGTCCATGGGAAAGGGCCCAGGTTAAGTTTAACTAGTCTGAAATAATGGTTCAGAAACTTCATCTTTCTCTACTGCTTCTAAATTGTATCTTCTTGATTGTTTTTTATAAGACAGATGGAGGTCTTAAAGAGCAACATAAATTTGTGTGGCAATTACTACAGAAATTCCAAGAAAAGCTGCAAACATTTGCACTGAAAATAGCAAGAAATCTTGAGTTTTTCTCATTTTTTAAGCAGAAGACCTTATGCTGGAGAAACTAATGCCAAAAATATGTATCAGAAGTTTCTTGACTGGCCTTTTACTATTTTCTGGAAGGTTTTCTCTACTGTAGTAACCCAGTTTGAGTTGGCCTAAGGTGAAGAGACAGATCTATAAACTCACCTAGGGGCGAAAAAAACGTAAAGTAGACTTGAGGGATTCTGTTACAAGCAGACCACATGGACAGTAATTTAAAAGTTGTGAGATCACTGTCAGTAAGCCAAGAGGAAAAACAGCAGGACTGGTTGACAGATACACTTGCCTGGTGGGAGAGGCTTGGTTTCTAATCGCAGAGTACTGATTTTATGTTAAACAGCTCTCAGAAAACAAAAAAAAAAACGACAGCAAAAAACCCCAAACGAACAAAAAAAAAACACACACAAAAAACCCAAGCTTTTATTCAGGACTTTCCTTGGCCTCTTAGCAAGAACATCCTCATACGAAAAACACTCTATTGAGATTTTTACAGCAGTAGAGCTCTTCTGAGTGTTTGCCTATTCAGATTCCCCAGTCACCTAAACAAGATTTATGTTATTGCTAAGAAAATACATGGTCTGTGCAATAGCAGTTTCTCTTTTTCGTAAGTTCTGCTCCCAAGATGGCAGGACTGTGGGTTTTTTTTTTTTTGTTCGGTGCTGGTTTTTTGTTTGTTTGGGTTTTAAAATAGGACTGATCAAATGTTTTAGAATGCTAAGGTTTTTGGCTTCCAAGACTTCTTTCCTTGTCAATGCAGCAATAGCAGTATTTGTTCTTCTGCTTAAAAGACACAATACCAGATGTCCATCTAAACTCTGATTAATGGGGATTGATTAATGACTAAGTGGAATAAAAAAAGTCTTCTGGAGGGGAAAAAAAGAAGGAATGAAAAAAAATAGAGTGGAAAGCAAGTGGAAATGGAAACAATCAGGTAAGCAAGGGAAACAGGAACAAGATGATGCAGAAGGGTAAACAGAAGAATGAACTGTAGCGTAAGTGTAGGAGAGTTTCTAAGACTGATCAGGTATCCAAGAATAGCAGCAAATTATCCATGTGTCCTTCACTAAAGACAAGTCTACCAGAAGTTGTATTTAGAAGGCAACCTAAAGGCATTAAGTTCAAACTGGAATTCAGTTATCCTGACAGCTGCAAAGTGGAATAAACTAATAAAAAAATCAATTTCTGAATCAAAATTTTGAATCTAAAGCACAGCAATTTTGTTATTAAGAACAGTGTGAACTGAAAGAAGTTCAAATCTTAGAATGTTTTCAAGATACAATTCATATTATGACTTACAAAGAGTTGTTTCTTGAATCTTAACCATCAGCAATAATTTCTTTTAATGCACCTAAGCATTTTCTAACAGTACACTCCCATCCACTGAATCCATTTAAGTCAAGCTATAACTGTAGTAAACTGTGCATAAATGAGAATGTGATAGTTACAATATGTTACTGCTTGATTTTAATTTCTGGATAATACACTAATTAAATTATTCCTGAATGCTTAAAACGAAGACAGAACCATAAAGAAAATGAGCATGTACAGGTAAAATGCATGATGAAATGACAGTACACATATATCCTGAATGCTTTAGGAAATGCGGTAAGGAGCCGGACTGAAGGAAAATTACCTGAAACACAATCCTGTATTTTCCTATTGTTAATAGATGAAATGAAGGCTAACAAATGGTTTTCTTCTTAGAGTACCTTTTATGAGAGATCTCAATCACTAAACCTAATCAAAGCTTCTATAAAAACTGAAAGGATTAATATAGACTAAATGGGACAAGTTGGGAATACTAGTACACAGAAGACTTTCCAATGTCACGTGCCAGAAGGCTATTCCAAATTACTGTTCTACTCTAAGGATAGAAGCCAATGCTTTTCAATCCCAGGCTTTTTCAGACGTACCAATAATTATCCTCAGTCTCTCTTCCTGCTTCACTACAGACTAGGAAAAAGTAACAAAATGCTTGAGTTGTGGACTACTGTCCTCAAAAATCTGAAAACAGGAAAGTTAAGTCAGTTTGTCAGTGACTCTATAGTCTTGCAAAACACTTTTAACTGTGTGTTTGCTGATTATTTTATGCCAAGACATGGTCCCCCCTTTCCCTTACTGTGATTTGGATACATACCCTGCTAAGCCCTACTTTGTTATGCAACTTGTGCTGGAACACCAACGCAACTGTGTCTTTACAGAACATATAAAGCCATCATTCAGACTTAAGAAAAACAAAAAAATGGCAGTGGATTGGGCCCCCACTCTTTAAATACTTCCCTCCCACTAGAGAATTCAAGCAAAAATCTGTCCCACAGTGCACATTCCATCTTACTGGTACTCCCAGAATAGAAGTTTCAATTGTTTGGCACAGTGCATCAACAGGAATAAATACATCAAGCCAACCAGAGCTTGCATTAGTCATTAAGACCTATTATTTCTGGGATACTCTCACATTTTGTCACAGTATCAATACAATTACATTTACAATTGCTTTAAGTGCTACTGGGAAATGGTCCTGAAGCATGAACAACTTCTCACACATTCTGCAAGTTTCCCATCTTGAGCAACACACAAGTCATTAAAACCTAACAAACAAGAGGCTTCCTTTACCAAATAAACATTTCCTCATCTTTTTCTAACGTGATAGTACATGGTAACATTCTTCTTACTCGGGACTTCCAGAAGATTTTCTCATGGCCAAAATGTTTCTTTTATTACAGATTCAGCATGTTAGCTCAGCAGAAGATTTGGAAAACATTTGCAAACAACTTTCAGTTGTATAGAAAATCTGCTGCAAAGTGTTTTCTACCTAGTTCTATGAAAGCTGCAAAACAAATGAACAAAATCACCTCCAGCAACTTCTTGATCAATATTTATCACTACTGATGTTTTGCCAAAGAAAATGGCAGGTTTTCTCTAGGGGTCCATCATGCATTACAGGGGACTCACAGCTGGAAGTCAAGTACAAACTCCTCCTGAGACAAAACTTGTGTTCTAAATACGATAATATTTTGGCAATCTGCAATTACCTTTAAAAAAAAAAGTTCTGATGGTGAAATATGCTGCAAATGTAACACAGAAAAAAGCTTCAGATTCCTTGCTTTTTGCTCATATTTAGTTTGATGTAGGTCAGATTGGTAGAATTGAACCCAATAGAGTGAGAATGGGGACAAAAAATCATAAAATTCCTCTAAAACAGAGGACAACAATGAAGAAGCATGTGATAAACTAAAACTGTATTTTGTAACAAAAAGAAAGATTGATAGAACAGAGAGAGAGAAACAGACAATAATGAAAGACAAAACAGATACTCCAGATGTCAGATGCATAGATGATGTCAAAATAGATGCCTGTAATGACAACAGAACTTGATATCTCTACTAATAATTTGCATAAACTTTCTTTATCCTTGAAGGGATGCAACCTCACAATTATTTAGAAGCATCTACATTAGTAACATTAGCAGCATTTGGTTGAGGGATTGTGTCAAATGGTCAGGAGGAAGCTGTAAGTAACCACAACGTAACTTAGAATAGCTTTTGTAGTGCAGCCAAAGCAGCAGAGAGACAACATAATATGTAGTTGTCATCAAATGTAAACATAATCCACAAAAATATAAGTACATAATTTAATCTTCTAATCACATATTTAGTTTTCATCTATCTTTGAAAAAGAAAAGGTAAGGACATGGGTGAAGAGCAAACCAATCCCAGCTGTAAGCGGAAATCATGTACAAGACCATAGCAAGGGAAAGCAAACACATATGACTTTGCCCTTTATTACCATAATAATGACTGATATCAAAGTTAAAATGCCCTAATATCAGGAAAACATGTGTTAAGATAGTGCCCTGCTATCCCAAGGGTTTGCAAGGGCTCATCAGGTCTGTATTAGAGGATGAGCAGATAGGCCAAGACAGCACAAGCATGTTTGAAAGGTCAAAAAAAGCACAGCTATAGACTACAGTCCTAGCCTTCCACAAGCGCTCCACAAAGGCTCTTGTGCTCATACAGTGAACTCACACACTTCCTCTTTCAGTTTCATTTATTATGCAGGCTACAAGCAGAATTTTACCCATAAACAAGAGAATCTTTCCAAATGCATAGCAGTCTGTATTGAGGACCACTGTCATTTGACCTTGTTTGGTTGGGCAACTATGACTTATTATTTTAAAGGCAAAATCAGTACAGGCAAATTCAATACTTTAAAGCAAATTCCCTGCAGGATGCCTTTTAAAGATAATTACAAAACTTTGGTAGAAACATAAAACTATGATACTTTGCCTTAAAGTATGACAGAAAATGGTTAGAGACAACATAGTTTAGCACAAGCCCATTAGGACTAGTCATATCTAGTGAACTTTAATTCCCACATTGAGTGTAACATTATCATTAACTGATCCCACCAACTGAACTGACCAACAGCTCAAAACAAGTCAAAAAACAGGTGAAAAAAATACATTAATTTACCATCCACATCCCCCAGAAGTCACTCTGTGGGGAAAAAAAGAAATTCCCCAGATTGTTCCTTTACCATGCCATCCTTTCTTACTATATTTTTCTTATACTTTTGAGTGAGACACAGCATAAATAAACAACATTTGTAGGTTTTCTTATATATCTTATTCTGGCAGTGGTTACTGTGTACGTAACATGGAAGAGTCTTGGAAAAAAGCTCTTGGCAGTTGGGGGTTTTATTTTTTTCTGCTTGCAGAGCCACATTTCCAGGTGTACAATACAACTTCATTGATAGTCATTGGCTCAGAATTCTAGTGAGTTTGTTTGTTTATTTGTTTACCATACTCAGTTACAGATTCACTTGATTTGGGGTTACTTTCACTTTGTTAAGAAACTTTCACTGATTTCTCTTCCTATTCTGCTTGTCAGTATCCCAAAACTACTCATTCACTACCTACAGATTTCTGATTCCCTCAGTTGAAAGGAAAACCTTTCATCATAAAAGGATTAGAGGAAAAAGCCAAGTTTCCAGTAGCTGAGCTCTCTTTATTAGCTTATCTACAATTCCAAAATAAGCTTCCAGACAGCTGCCAAGATGGTTGTTTTCCCTCAGACTGGAGACCAAAATGGTGGCTAACCTCAGGCTCGTGGATTGGTGTTACGTGGCTCTTGCCACAACACTTGGCCATTTGTGAAGAGCCTATGAGCATAAATTAGCAAGGACCTGCTCTGCATGAACTGCTTTACTAGAAATACAATATAATGTAACATTATGTTAGTTGTTTCCAAATGAAATTATGTATTCCTAGTTATAATAATTATTTTAGCAATACTTTCTCTACATGTAGCAGGAACCTGCACAGATACCAGAAGAACGCTAACAAGGAAATACATATGCATATATTATATACATATTTACTTAAATACACACACACACACACACACAGACACACACACACACGTCTGAAAGCACTTTATTATCTCACAAATCCTACCCAAACCTTTAAATTACTTACGGGGGTAAATATTATAAGAGTTCAAGAGTATTGGTCACAGGGCACATCATTTCCCTGCTTACAGCAGTTGCTTAGATGCTACCACAGATATTGCATTGTACTGAAACCAACAAAAAGGCGTATTCACAGATACAGCTTATTGCCTTTTGTCAGACAGAGTAAAGCAACAGCATAAGAATTATTTATCATTCTGCTAGGGTGGGGGCACGAGGGGGAATCTAAAAATAAGTACTGTATTTTGCTATACTTAGTCAGCTGGTTTTTAGCAACCCGATCATATCCAATAATTTATAACTCTTGTAGAAAAATACCAGTGATGAAAAAAAGTTATTTTAATGTAATATCTACTGCAAATATTCGTACGTAATAAATACCAGAGGTATTATTCTGCATATTCATTTATTTCAAAGTACACTGATTATAAAGGACACTAATTCAGCTACCAAATTTCATAGCACATCAGCCTGTACAAGTCTAGATGATCTGCATGCAATAGATACTCACTTTCTTCTATATACAATCAGCTGTGCAGAAGAGATAATTATGTGGTGTCCCAGCCCACTCATGTTAGAGCTCCTCTTTCTGGTGAAACGTACTCCTAAGGTACAAATGGGTTCCCCCCCTTATCACATCAGAACTACACACTAAATCATATATTTTAACTGATATCTACTGGTTAAAAATGGGTACAAGCATGGGACTTCCTGCTGGAGAAGTAATCCACCAAACATCTTTTGGGAACCTTAATCAGTGTCCTGTTTTGGGAGAAGATCACTTTAGGCAACACTTCCTTGTCTTGGCAGATGCCAGAAGTCAATTAAAGGCACCATTCCAGATTTTAGTAAAATAGAAGACCTTTGACTTCGAAGTGACTGCTCAACAGAGTACCTTCAAGGAATACAGTCACTTGCTACAGTTCTCTTCAGCACAATCTAGGAGGGAAAGGATGATTTCATTTATGTGGAATGAGGCTGGAAAAATGCAAATATCTCCTAGTTAGAAGAACAGTCAGACAAATCCCATCTCTGCCTGTGAAAAGTCACCCACAATTTGTATGGGCACGTGGACAGTGCTGAATTTCCACATCAGCAGTAGGCTCTGTGGGATCCCGCAAGCCAGAGAGATTCCCTCCTGGCTACTTTTATTTCTGGGTGCTTATAGTACCCTAGCTGCTGTGAAGTGCCACAGCAGATTAATGTGATAAGAAAAAATCTCTTGATGTTTCTTATGGATTGCAGCTCTATTACTTGCAATGACAAGTATAAAGCTATTTATATCTATACCTGGAGAGAAGTGAATTCCAGAGACTGGAATTCCAGTATCATAAAAGCTTGGTACCAACAAATTTAGACTGAACAATATGAAAAGAAAAAAAAAAGCAGAAACATTCACATAAAGTTTAAGTTGCACAGGTCTTTTGTTCAAAATTATACTCAGTCACTGTTGGGATCTGCTGCCTAAGAATACTTAGATATCTAAGACATCCACTTAACTCTTAACAGCTGCCAGGCATTTATCTCCTGTCATCCTAGCAAAAAAAAAGCACACATTTATTATGAACTCTTTTTTTCCCCTGTAGTTACTTATTAGACTTGCCACCACTTTCCCACACCACCTTCATGGACTTTGAGTCCTGTGTATCACACCACCTCCCAAGTAAGTGCTCAAAGAAAATAAAGTTGGAAAGAACTTGGAAAGGTTATTCTATTAATCTTCTTCCAGGACTTATTGGGTCCTTCTTCACTGTTTCCTCAGTCTCTGACTGAAACACCTTCTTCGAAGTCCCAAATGAATCAGTACAAGTTCAGAAGGAAAAGACCACATATGGAAGTCTAAATGTCTAGGTTCACATACATGTTGTACAGTGCACAGGCATCACGTTTTCCTTAGCCTTCACTGTAACAAAGCCAGATTGTTAACAAATTTGGGTATTTATCTTCCCTGTATTAAACAAATCAGAGTATTGTTCCATAAAACACACCTTGTTCGTAACCTCCCAGGAAAGCTCTCGCATTATATGCTTTAATAGTCCTAAGTTAATGTAATTTACACTACCCTGCTAGATGCTTTTGTATTATTTTATTAGACTAGTAGACATTAATGACACACTGCCTCCCTGACATAATACCCAGATGCTAAGGAATCACATTAGCAGATTTTGTAAATCTGACAGCCTCCAAGCCAGATATTAGCAACAGGAAACACAAATAAACACAGTTAAGCAACTGTGAATCTGATGTGCTGTTACACTTCAGGAGTGAATGCAGAGCAAACAGATTTTCTCATATCCAAGAGAAGATCAGTTACTGAATTTACTAAATCACTTGCACATTTCTGTGAGTTTAACTGTAACAGCATTTTTTCTTCTGACCAGATTATTATGGCCAATTTATTTTATTCTTGCTTATTATGTAACAGTAACAACTAATTAGCCTGTGCAGAATGAAATATTCATGACTTTAATATAAGGATACAGTGTAGAGAAATACAGGCCTGGTAGGACAAGAGAGACTTTGAGAGGCAGAGATGCAAGATTGGATGATAATATACTATACAGGCTTGGGATGGTAGCAGAAAGAATTTCCCCTCAACTATGTATTAGTATCCTGTTTATTAAAAGATATAACAAAGTTTAATTAGTCAACAGTAAGCCTAGCTCACTAAACTCTTTCTAGATAATGTTCAGTGACAGTTATACATAACCCACTCAATAGCATATAACTATGCGTAACAGTTCCATTAATCTCCTTACGTACAGATGTTCTGATTGTATCGTCCTTGCTCACGGCTGAGGAATACCTTACTACCAAGAATGGCTCAGCTTAAGTAATTAAGCTAAAAGATGTACAACATTCAAGTGCTAAAGGATAACAAATGTAGAACTTGGATGCTTTCAGATACTCTAGAACCTTAACTGGACTGGAAAATGCAGTAATTCATTTGGCTCAAGAAATACAAAGAAGTACTAGACCATTACGTGAGGAAAAATTGTATTACCTAAATCCTACCCGTTTGATTGCCTGTTCACTTACTGACCAAACCATCTCTGGTATGCAATACTTTTCCTGTTTTCACAGAACCACAAAACGGTTTGGGTTGGAAGGGATCTTAAAGCTCGTCTCATTCCAACCCTATGCCATGGGCATGGACACCTTCCACTAGGCCAGGTTACTCAGAGTCCTGGTTCAACCAGCCTGGCCTTGGACACTTTCAGGGATGGTGCAGCCACAGCTTCTCCAGGCAACCTGTTTCTGCATTTAATCACCCTTGTGATAAAAAATTTCTTTCTTATGTCCAACCTAAATCCACTTTCAATTAAAATCCATTGCCCCTTGTCCTGTCAATAAAACCTTGGGGGGAACAAAAGGAAAAAAAAAATCTCCCTCCTTCTTACAAATCCCCTTTATAAATATCAAAAAGCTGAACAATCCCAAGTCTTTCAGCTTTTCCTCATAGGAGAGGTACTCCAGCCTGCTAATCATCTTTGTGGCTCTCCTAGGGACCTGCTCCAACAGATCCCTGTCTTGCTTATGTTGGGAATGCTGGAGACAGATGCAGTACCTTCAGGCGGGGTCTCACCAGAGTGGAGTAGAGGGGCAGAATTACCTCCCTCAACCTAGTGTCCCACTTCTTTTCATGCAGCCCAGGACTCAACTGGCTTTCTAGGTTGCAAGGGCACATTGCCAGGTCATGGCCAATTTTTCATCCATCAGTACCCCAAGTCCTTCCTCTACAGCATTACTGTCACACCAGTCATCCCCCAGCTTGTGGAGATCACCTGACCAGGGTGTAGGACCTTGCACTTGGCCTTGCTTGACCTCACGTAGCTTGCAGCTCCTCAGGCCTGTCATGGCCCCCCTGAATGGCATCGCTTCCTTTTAGTGTATCAACTGAACCACTCACCTTGGTGTCATCTGCAATTGTACTGAGGGTGCACTTGACTTTGTTTATTTTGTTGATGTACACACTAAATACCACTGGTTTCAGTACAAACACCACTCATTGGTTCTCACTTGGATACTGAGCCATTGAGTGTAACTCTTGGGACAAGGATGTTGTGGAGGACATTACCACAGAACCAGACAAAAAATGAAGCAGCGTGCTGAGAGAGAAAGTTTTCATTCAAATAGACCTGTCTGCAGTAAAAAAAAAAAAAAACCAAATAAACAGGGAACGTATTACAAAGTATTTAAAATTCTTTCTCTGTTTTTCTGCCCAGACGCTCAAATTCATTTCACAGTGAATTGTTTTATGTAAAACTAGGATGTTGACAAAATCAGGTATGTCTGAAGCTCTGTAACTAGGTTCAGCAGATCTGCTCAAAGAGTAAATGATTTATCCCATCTAAAACATGCACTGCAAAGCCTTATGTCAGAGAAGAAAAGTTTAAGCCATCTGAATCTGTGTTTCACCTACTTCCAACACTTCTGAGTATATGAAAATATTAATAAAGGGCTAAATTGAGTTTCATTTTTGATATGAACCTACCCCACTGGTATGAAATTTGAGACTAAGCTAAATGAATTACATACCACATGCACGAGGATTTACCAGCAGGAGCTAAGGAAGCTTCATCTGCAGCAGTGTCACAGCCAATAGCTTCCACATCATATGACACTGCTGTGGCTAAATAGTCCATTTTCAGATTGAGGATGTCCTGCCTGTGTGGGACATATGCATAACTGGAGGAAATTAAGAATGGCAAATGCAGGCCAAGTGACAAGAATGACATCTTGATAAGTTTCAAAGTTCCTCAAAAGCTCTCCCAAGTGCAACAGAACTTCCCCAACTTGGGAACATCAACAAATAGAATTCTTCCTAGGAGAAACCTAACATGATCACTTCACAGCAGTAACTAGGAAATCACAATTATAGACTCAAGTTTTGATTGCATCCACTACTGGCAAAAAAAAGCATGGGTAAGAGTTCTTCCTAGAGAAGATCTAAACCTGCAGATATAAAAAAGCTAGATAAATTTGAGTTGGGAATAATAAAATAAGAAAACTTCATAATCTTCTCAATGTTTCTTAAAATAGTCATAACAGTTTTTATCAAAGATGTCATCATTCCTTTGGCCTTCAGTGTCCATTTGTTAGGTAAAACTGAACTGCAGTTCACTGCTGCCAGAAATTGTTTATGGGACAATCACTGATTCTACAATGAAGTAATAAATAATTTCAACATTCATTTCAACAGTCACATGACAGCATTTAATATTGCAGTCATACGGAAGAAAAACACTGTTTCCCTTAAAAAATAAAGACCCCACTTGTAAACCATGCACTTGACTATTATCTTCTAAAGAATCATACTGACGCCACAAGTTAAAGAATTTTGAGAAGAATTTGCCTTTGTCATTTATAAATGCTGTGAGGAATCCTTGAGATTCCAAGGAAAGAAGTTTAGGACATCTGTACCTCTGAAAAATATACCTATGGGCTAATAAATAACCAGCTTCTGGCAAAGACAAGAAAGTCAAGAGAATAACCATTACAGCAACCTAATTTAAAAGGAAAACCATATTACATATGGTCAGTTTAAAAATGCTGCACTTTCCATTTTATAAGTCCTTGACATCATGGGATCTAACAAGGGAAAGAACCTTGCTTCCCAACACAAGAGTACAGTACTTGCTCAAGATTTCTGCAAATGTAGTAATGCAACAAACATTACCACTGTTAATATCCATACATGTAAATAAACTGAAAGAAATTCAACATACTGATGAAACAGCTCAAATAGCAAAAATTCTACAATTCTTGAGAATGTTGCCTTCCTCCCTAAAGTTGAATAAAAAGATTCACCCTTTCTTACCCAGGTATCGCGCTTTCAAAATGAAGTTTAAAAAATTGCTGTATTATGACAGTAAAACACTTGGTATCACCCGTCATGACTTCACCAGTGTTCTTGCTTATGAACGGCAAGTGAGGAAGCATACATAGCACTTAGTGAACTCTATTCGAAAGCTATTTTTCCCTTCCTGAATACTGTGTTCCTGTTCTTCTTTCAGAATAATACTTCCACTCTTTCTACCATCAGTGCTGAGTATCTATGATCCCAGGCCTACACTCTCTCTGCAGTAACCTGCAAAACCATTTGAATTCCATAGGAGTAGAAAAAGGTTCTCTCAGAAGTTAAATGATTTGAGACAAACCAAGTTTTATTTCATCTTTGCTTTGTGGCTTGTCTTCCCACCCTAAACACCTTTTCTTTTTCATTTCCCTTTTTCGAAGGAAGCCAAGCCATGGATTCTCCTTTAGTCAGATCAAGGTTCAGACCATGGCAGTGAATTAAAAGCCAGATTTTTTCAAGGTGTAAACATGTCACACAGCATGCCTATGGTACCGAGACAAAGGCTGCTTTACCAAGCCACGTTTACCCTTTTGTGTAACTCGGCTCATTGCTGGAGGCCTTCATGGCTCCTGGAGCAGCAGACTTGTTCTGAGGGGGTTTGCTCATTCTGCACGTTTGTTTTGCCATGGAAATCTCGCGCACACTGGAAGAGGAAATCGGCTTTGTAGCGACACCTTCAAACAGACTAAGCAGCTTTGCAAACCCCGTGTCCCCCATCGCAAACACATCGCCTTCCAAGGAGCAATTAAAGCAGAGCCCAAACACTCAGATGAAGTTCTGCCCCCGGTGACCTTCCCGCAGCGCCGGCTGGCAGGACCAGCGGGGAGCTCCCGCTGCACGCTCCCCGAACACCAGCAGCCCACAGGTACCACCGCTCAGCGGGCTCCGCCCCCGCACACCGCTCCGGGCACCCCACGGCCCCCGGCCCCGCACATCACTTCAGGCATCCCACAGTCGGCTCGGTTCGGCCCGGCCCGGCCTGAGCATCTGCCGCCCGGCCCCTCTCTGCCTCAGAACGCGGACAAAGCGGCCACAACGCACCTGCTCCCGCGGCGGGGGCGGCGGCGGAAGCTCCAGGTCTGCCCGCCCCCATCTATGCGCCCACCGGCTCTTGCCCTGAACCGATCGTCCTACTTGCACCAGGCCGGGTGAGGTCACGGGGTCTACCTCCGACACGGGGGACCCTGCGCCCACCGCGCCCCCACATTCGCCAAGGGAAACAAACTCCGTCTGCCTCTGGCCGCCACTGCCCGCCGGGCGGATCCGCGCTGTAAACAGGCCGGAGTGCAGTAGAGGCGCCGGCCACCCCCGCCCCAGCACCGGCGCTCGCCCCGCCGTGCCCTGCGCTCACCGTAGAGATGTGCGGAGGCTTCGCCCTTCCTCGCCATCGTCTCCCGGTGCCCTCCGCGCCGGCACTGCCGGGGCACAGCCAGGGACCCGGCGCCTCCTTCCGCCGCTCAGCGCGTTCTTTGTTGCCTTGTAGGCATGAGAGGCGGCGGCGGCCGGACAGCCTCCCGCTCCGCCGCGGCCGCCCGCAGCACCACCCGCACCCCGTGCCCACCCTCCCGTCCCGCCGGCTCCGCGGCGACGCCTGCGCCGACCCGCGGGGGCGGTGCCGGTGCCCGGGTCGCGAAGGGGGGGGGTGGGGGGGTGCGGGTAGAGCGGTCACGCCGAGGGCCGGCGAGGGGAGCCAGGACGGGCCACGCATCGCCAACTTCGCTTGACCCGGCAGCAACTTCGGCATCCAGCGAGAGCGGGGCCAGACCCGGCGGGGCCGTACCTGGCAGGGCGGTTTCCATCCTCCCGCACCAACCGCCGCTGGCCGTAGCTGGGTGCGCTGCCCGTCTGCGCCCCTGCCCTGCGCAGAGCCCGGTGGTGTTGCCGCTGGTAGGAAGCGGCCGGCCGGCCCTGAAGCCGCTCGCCCCCGGCCCGGGCCCCGCCGGGAAGCACCTCCTTTGGCGGAGCTGTCCGTGCCGCCCGTGCTGAGCGCCGGGCCGGCAGGGCCGCCCGCGGGCAGCAGTCTCGTGCCCACCAGCCGGCACGGGCTTCCGGGGCTGGAGAAGGGCGAAGCGTTCTTACGTGCTCACCGACAGCCGTGCGTCTGTTTCCCGACGGGGGAAAGTGTGTTGGTTCTGGGTTGGGGCATTTTCATTATTTAGTCAGAAAACACCCTCAGTATTGAGAAATACGGATTTCTGGTCCTAAACTTTACTTCAGTTGACATCCTCCTCCATGCGTTTTATCTGAATGGGGCAACGGCCACTTACGAACCATTAGTCTGATTGCTGAGACTCTTTTACAGTCGTGACAGCACAAATCATCACTACAGCAAAAGGCCGCTATACACAGATGTACGCAGACGCAGAAGCGATTAGTCTGCTGTCACTAAGTCCAACGCACAGAAAATTTTGTAAGAAAACATTTTGAAGTTACAGAAGTGTACCTGTTGGCCATTACTTAAACTTTCAGACATGAGCTTTAGAGGAAAAGTTACTTTCCAAAGCTTGCAAATAAAGGTACCCTTTCAAAAACTGGCTTAAGACAATAAAAGCACCTGGCTCATTTATTTATGAGTAAATTAATGTCCACCAGATCATGGAAGTTGTTGCTATGCTTATGTTGAAATGTAAACCAATCCTCGGTGCATTAGTGAGGTTACGTGCCTCTTACATGCTCTGAGCATCATTAGGTCTTGTAGAGGTAGCTGCCTTGGCTAGTTTCAGGAAAACTAAATTGGGCATATGTATGACCTTATCCATCCTCCTAGAGGTCTCAGTTCAGGCCAATCACTCCAATAATTACTGAATTTCACATATGTAGCTTTGTCTGCTAGTAGTGGAAATACTGGGGGTAGTCATTCCCTCCCCCCACTACACTGAATTGTTAGAATTTATACTTTTAAATATTACATTTTTAAATGAGTACTTGCTTCCTTCAGTCATCTCACTCCATCAGCGTATTACCTGGGCAGAGGTTTATGAATCTGTGCACTGCTCGTGGTCTAAAAATTTAATGAGAGTTCTTTCTTAACCTACCCCTATCCTCTAGGACACTTACCTAGCCTAGCTACCCACAATGCCTGTCTGTGTTCCAGGAAATGGACTTCAAGTAAATATCTGACATGGAAAAAGATTGACATGCTTTGCTGTCTAAGAAGAAATCCTTATTTCATCTCAGTGATGTTAGCTAGGAAAACAATTCAGACAATCTCACCTACAGAAGAGCTTCTTGTGTCAAAGACTGAGCCAAACATGAGAAAAGCAGCATAGGACAAACAGCTTTGTAAGAAGGAAGGAGATGTATTCATGTATTCTGGCTCATTCTGGTAGGGCATGGCAACCTAAAGGTAGCAGGGCATGATGGGATTTGATACAGTTTAAGTAGCATTCTTGAGGAAGCTTCAGTATCATTCTACAGCTCAGCCTTCTTCTATTCCCCTTGTGCAGAGAAATGTATCTATATATAGCCTACCTTCAAAAATGAATACTGGAATCTCAACAAAAAACATAGGTAACACAGTTAGTATGGCCTGCTGTACAAATAAATATATAAGATATATAGGTATCACATATATATGTTATATATAATATATAATGCAGAGCATATACAATGCCTATATTGTGTCTATACTATACAGTTTATATAATATAGTATTTATATCATCCAAGAGAAGAAGTAACTTGACTTGGTTCTGACTATCAGAACCAAGGAATAACTTAAAAATACACTAAAATAAAAGAGAAAACTTGATAAAGAGAATTCAAAAGGTTAGTATAGTGCTAAAAATGACAAGACAGCTATTCAGATAGATAGAAGGCTGTGTAAGGAGACCACTTTGAGACATAGCAGATAATCTTTGTATATTCATGTTTCTCCAAAGGGCCTGAGAAATGGCAGAAGGAGGTCACCAGGACTAGAGAGAATGAAAAGGGCAGTAGCTACGAACAAGGAGGAATATTCCTATATCCTATCAAAATAGGGAACAGTTGTGCTCAAGTGAGTAAATTATAAAAGATCACAAAATTTGTCATGTTAAGTGTGAAAGAACAGTAAGGCAGGCCAAAAAAGAGTTTGAGCATTAATTTGCAAAAAAGTATGGATGCTAAAAAGAATCTTTTTCTAAAGTCCAAGAGGAGGAAGAGAATATGTAAAGTTAGTACGATATTTTCCTTAAGCCTCCTATGCTACTTGAACATGATAAACGTTTTCAAAATTTTTGAAAATAGTTCTGATGAAAATTCATAAAACTGCAGACCTTGCCTCTGCATGTTGCAAATAGTGAAAACTTCAATAATGCAGACAGATTTGGAATATGTGATATATTGGAAAGTATAATTTTTGTAAAGAGAAGTCAAGGCTCAGAGAACTACTGAAGACTTCCCAAGGAGTCAGCAGACATGAAAATGAGGGAATACAGCTGTTTTTCAAGTTATTTGGATTTCTGAGAACATTTCACAAGGTTCCTCATTAAAAATGTTTTCAATTATATAAGCCACCATAGAGGGAAAAGTCCTTTTAGGGCTAAAAATTGTTAAAGGGTGTTAGAAGGGTGTGTCATTTCTTGCAGATCCAGGAACCCTCCTGTCCTGTCCAGCCACTGGAGCCCACGCTGGTGCCTGGGGATGCAGGGTCCCTGCCAGGCAGAGTGAGAAGGCTGCTGCCACCTTCCTGTTTGTGGTGCCACAGATGAGGCACAGTCTTCAACGGCACCTACGTGCAGGACTCACCTTCAGCTCCAGCACAGAGCACAGGCAGCCAAGTCCTCTCCTTCTCTTGGGCTGGCAGAGACAAAAGGTCACTAGTGCAGGCACATGCAAGACTCCCTGTATGCCCAAGCACATGCACATTCACTCGATACCCCTGCCCAGATCCCAGCCTTCTTACCTGCCTCAGGAGTGCCTATTTCCAGGCTGGTTCAGCTTGATGCTTGCTGCAAACATATTTCACTCACACATCCCACAGGCACTCCACACTCATGTGATGACAGGATGGATCCCTGCCTGTCTGATGACCTGATGTCTCCTATTCATTGGCAAGCCCAGCTTGAAGTTCGCCAGGAAATGAGACATGCACACCCACTATGGGGAAGATACCCTCGGCATCCAACACCATGCACACAAACTGTGACATGTGGTCATGCTCCAGCTACAGGTACTGAACCCCTCACTCACCTCACCCATACCAGCCCCTCCCAGCAGAAGATTTTCAGAATGTGCACTGTTCCCTCCTCAGCAGCTGGCAGCTAAGACCTCCAACCACTCCAGCAGCAGACACCGAGACCTCCCTAATACCAGCAGCACCAGTGGGCATCCACATTCCCAAACGCAACCTTGGTACCAAATCAAGTCACGAAGAACCCTCAGTAGTTGCCACTTCATCCGTACAACACACATAAACATGTGATAGTGAGACTGGGCTCAGTCAGACAAGTGTATTTACTGGCCTTTTTAACATGACTGGTCCATTTAATACCCTGTTCTTTATCTTCTCCTCAGTTCCTCCAGATGCCCTTCCCCTGCACATTCCTTCATTAGTTTGAATAGCTCCACAGAACCATTTCCAACATTATGGACCCTCAAGTTTGCATCTTATCAGGTGCAAGGTGCCAGTATGCCTGCAATTTATTGAGGCAGTTTGTTTCTTGTGTTTGCCACTGTTATCTTTGATTGTCAAGCTTGTGTCTCCATATTTTGTTTATGGCTTTCCATCTTTTCTTGTTATCTCACTTGACAAGACCTTTGGTCAGATAATCGTACTGAAATAAACATTCCTCATCAGTTAGGATGACTGTCTGATTTGTGTCTCATCCCTGCCTCCCTTACCATTTGTCAGTCAGGTCTATGTCTCTTCATGTTCTTGTTTATGGCTTCCTCCTTGTCTTCTTCTCCGTTTCTGCACTGAAAAGGTTCATGACCAGATATCCTTAAAGAAGCACGCATTTTCCTTCCACATAACCTTATGAAAAATATTTTTTTTAAATTAGAAGACTAATCAAAAATATGTTAAATTGGTGGGGTCACCCATGGAATCTCAAAGGCTTGTATGTTGGGACTCTTGTTCCAAGATACTCATCAAAGATTTAAAAAAGGAGAGGAATACTGAGGTGGGAAAATTTGATGCCAATAGTTATGGGGCTGAAGGAATTTCAGATAAGCTCAGGGCAAATAAAATGTAAAATGACACAGACAAGGGGTGCAGAGAAATAATTATATACAACTATATTAATTAAGAAATATGACATAGTAGTAAGCATTTGAGAAAATAAAAATGAAAGACAGATGCTGTATTTCCTGCTTCAGAGAGAAATGCAAAAAATCTAAGTAGACCTTAAGGAAATTTTTAACTATTGTCACTCCTTATGTAAATAAGTTTGAACCTCAAAGTTCTAGTAGTTCAGGCTTTGACAGATAACCTTGCCATCTTTCATACCCCTCTATTCCCAAAGACTTAGTAGACATGGACCACCTAGGTTTTGAATGTTCTCCTCCACATTGCCTTTGGAAAAACTATGTTGACAACATATTGCCAAAGGAATTCTCATCCATTTACACAAGGAGATGTGAAGAGAGGTAGTAAGAAAACAATTTGAAGGAAAGAAGGAAGGTAAGCAAGGGTATAGCTTCGTAAGTGCAAGCTGCATAGTGAGCAGCTGGTTTTAGTACCTTAATGCAGTTGCTCCTGTCATTTAGCAGAAATGTCCTGGAATACCTTTGTCTTGGCTCCATGCACTCTTTCCTTCCTTTTTCTGGAACAACTTCTGTTCTTTAATGTCTGCAACCCTGCAGGAGAGCACAGATGGCTAGCAGCTTTTTACTACAGAAGCTTGCTTCCAGAAAGCATAGACATCTGTCTTCAGAAGCAAGTAGCAAATTTCAAATGCAAAGATGCTTCTAGTGTTAGGCAGACCTGGAGAGCAGCAAATGTTATGATATATTCCTGACTCAATTTCCTCAATTGGACAGTTTCAGACAACAACCTTCTCAGTCTCTGTCTACACAAACAGTTCAATTCAGGTGAGCAGTGTAGTTTTGAGGGGAGTCTCCAAATTGTCCCCACTTACTGTGCCTTACTTAATTCCCAGAGAGATTTCAAAGCACATGAATTGAATTTTGGATGAAATTTACTCGAAGACATGGTCTATGAGTGCACTCAATGTGTTCCAACCCCTTACTAGGGAACACTCTGTCAAGCCTGAAGTAAAAACACTCCAAAATGGTTTTTAGGTCTTGAATACATTTCACTGTATAAACCAAACAGCATTGTTCTGCATTACTTCCTGATGTCAACATTCCCTCAGTGTACTAATTTATTCAGTATCCCTGCCTTAGGGATGTCCTCAACCCCATTCAAAGCTGTCTCTTCACCTCAAAAAAGAGCTTATTCACTACTAAAGGGTTATGGAACCTAATCTCAAAGGCATCTAGAAATAATGTTTCATTTCTGATCACTGTAGGATTTAAATCACTTCCTACAGCTAGCAACTATGCTTAGTGTATACCATCCTTACAGATATCTAATCATGATCAGTCAGCTGAAGTTGCTTGTTACATATGACATCAACTTTTCACACATACTCTGAACCCATCTATGCATCTTTAGAATTTTGATGTGTGCCATCTTAGAATATGCACAGTAAAATCCAGGCCGCAAATCAAAACTTAAAACTTTAAAGCTTTAAAATGAGATTGGTGTATTTCCTTATATATCATCACAACATAGTGTTGCAATGATAAATAAACTGAGGAATACAAAGATATTGCATACACACAAAACAAATGGTTAAATAATATATAGACAGAAAATGGACTGCTCAGTAATTAAATTCCCACGCTATATTCAGAAACATGACATATGGAACAGAACCCTATATAAAATGGAACACAAAATGCAGACTTTGAGTGTTGGTATTTAAAAGCCCCACAACAGCTTTACATTCTAAAGGTATAGTGTACTTGAAACAGGAACGTACAGAATCTTCAAAAAGCAGCAGCCTATGCACTGAATCAAAGCTGCCTAACAGGCCTCCCTTAGGTAATCACCTGCAATCACAACAGCATGAAGTCTATAAAACATTACAATCATCTCATTTCAAGCAGTTGATAAATACGTCTGGAAATAACTTTTATATGGCTAGTTTTCTATCAAACTCTTTCTTTGGTATTAACTACAAAAGCAATACTCCCAACTGTCAGAACCAAAAAAGCAATTAAGAGCCAAACATAAAACGGCAATAATGATGCAAAAAAATTTGTTGCATATTATTATATATTATTATGCAAAATATTATTCAAAATCCAGGTTACAGAAAAATACTTTGCTTTGCTAATTCTGTTAAAATTTCACATCGACAAAGGAATTAATAGAAAAATCAAGTCTGCCATATTTCTTGAAATCCTTGTTTTAATAAAAGCCTACATAACACTCCTGTACAACAGTGAAACAATAACATTCAAAAGAGTGTATTTTACGCCCTGCAGATAATTTCCAAAAGCATTTTCCTTTAAAATACAACCGGAATTAAGAGCATTTATAAGCACATTTTATGTAACTATCAACAAAATTGGTAACAACTCCCGTGAGCCAGGCCCAGTCACTCTCCAGTTCCTGGCACACCTCCGAAATACGAGTTTACGATTCCCTGAGGCGCAAGTTACAGTAAAACTGCTTACACGGGCTCTTCTGCTAACAGGTGAATGATGTAGGTGATTGGAGCCAGCCTAGGACACTCGGCAAACAGGCAGCAAACTGGCCAAGCCTGGGACACGGTCACCGCCCGTGTTCGGGCGCCTGGGCCGGGCCGGGCCGGGCCAGGCCAGGCCGCTCACAGGACGCAGCTCCCCTCGCAGAAGCAGGCGCAGAAAAGGCAGCGCGGCCGAGGCTCTCCTCGCAGGAGCAGAGCAAGGCGGGGCCGGCGAGTCCAGGGCTTCCCCGGCCGCTCGGCTCAGTGGGCGGCCCGCGCGGCACCGCCCCGGCCGCCTGAGCACCGCCCCGCCGAAGGCGCTGCAGCTGCCGGCCACTGCTGCCGAGATGGCTGCGCTGAGGGCGACGCGGGTGAGCGGCCGGGGCGGGCTGACGTTCGGAGGACACAAGACCGGGGGAGAGCCATGGGACGGGACGGGACGGGACGGGACGGGACAGACCGGACCGAGGCGCTGCCAGTGCTAGCGGCTGGGGGAGCCCGAGCGGCGGGGAAGGGCCGCGGGATCGCAGAGGGCGAAGGGCGGAAGCGGCGGGGCCAGCTCGGGTTCCGCCCGCCGTGACCGTCGGGATAGTTGCAGGCACAGGGGTTGCCCCGGTGGGGAGAGTCGGCGGGGCTGGAATCTGCCCGCTATGCTGCTTTTCTTTCCTCTCAGTATTACTCGAGTTTATGGCCGTAATCCGCACGGTTCGAATGGGTATTGCCATCTGACGGTTTTCAGCGGAGTTACTGCACAGCCCTGGGGTTCCACTTGTGGCAAAGGCCGTGTCGTACCAACTGTGTGTCTGGCATCTCCCATTTAACGGTGGAGACGGCTTCAAAACACCGGGGTTAGAGTTCAGGGTATCTTATCCCTTTAGCATATGTAGCTGTACTACCTCTGATAACCTATAGAAAATATGTGTGAAGTATAATAGTTGGTTTTCTAAAGTGCAAACTTTCTACTGTATTGAACCACCGATACTTCAAACTAGAAAATAAAAACTATTCAAAACACGTTTAGCATTTACACATGCCTTTTGCTGGATTCCCCATTTCCAGAGGCATTAATGGGTGTGAATTACTTCAAAGGCCCTTCACAGCCTCCTGTCAGCAGTGTTAGTTTGCCCCAAATTGACGCAGCTTGGCCACAGGTCCTAGGTGCTGCTGTGAGAGTGAGGGAAGTCAGTGAGAAAAGAAATCTCCATCTGAAGTTGGTATCTTATGGATCAAAAGTAATGCTTTAGGCAAAGGAAGCCCATAGGGAGGAAATTAATATTTCAAGGTCAGCCTCCTGACATGTTACCCCAGCAACAAACTGCTCTTGATAATTCTTTTCATTTTTGCCCTGAGATATGTGAGGGAGAATCAAGGTTAGTGACCTTTAGCTTATTGTTGTCCCATGGTTTTCTGTGATGTGCATCTTTTTGAACAGGTTCTCTAGTTCTTTTGGCATCAAGGTAATAAAGAGATTGCATCATTTTTGTGAGTAGCCTTGTTGTACCCTTTTCCTGACAGAATATTCTTCCAGTGTTAGTCTCGCTACACTGATGATCATATTTGTAATTGTGACAGTTTATACAATAGTGCAAGGAAATGCAGTAGGAGTTGCATCTGAACATCACTAGCAGTAGTTTGTCACTGAATCTAACTGTTCCTCAGAGTCAAGCAATAGGAAAGGTGACAGGGAGACAGATGGTCATCCAAATTCTTATAGGTAGCAAATCCTCATCCTATGTCACCTAATCAGTCATGCAGCTTCCAGGTGTGAATCCCATCTGTCCGTATTTGTTTGTGTGGGTATTGTTGAGTTTTTCCAGAGTAATCTTCAGTGTTACCTTGCATACTATACCACAATAGACATAAGTTCACCATGTCTATGCTTCTTTCATATAGGGTATCACTTTTAGCATTATATTGAATCCAGTACTTTTCCAAGTGTAGGCAAAACCTTTTGGTGGCAAAGCTGTGCATTAGTCTATCAAGGGCTGCTCCTTAAAAAAATAAAAGAAAGTTACAGTCATCTGACTTTCTTTTCAACCTCATCTGGTCTTTTTTCCCGATAAAATAAGGTGTAAAGAATTCTGAAGAATCAAGGTCTTTCTAGGTGTTTGTGGTATTGTTGTGGTTTTTAACATGAGACGTAGCAGCAACAGAAAACTTAGCAAGATACTGTTTTGCAATGTCTATTGTTTTTAAAAACTTGAAATTAATAACATATTACCTACTGCAAAATGCAATCCTGAACTATTAATAAATTGACAATGCCAGCACAGTATGCAATTATGTCATAGCCTCTCCCTCTTCTGTGCCTAGCAGTGGTCCTTCTGCATTTCTTCACCTTTGAACTTTATAGATGTTTTCGGTATCCTCTGGGAATACCTTTTTCACTGTGTTGATACCTGTTATTGGCACTATTCTTCATGCTTCTTGTGCTGTGCTATAACCATCTATCATATAGCACTATTATTTTTAAGAGCACAGTTTATCTACTGTAACTTTTTTGAAGATACTTGTTGCCTCTCCTGCTGTGTAACTTTCTGTAATGTTCTTCTCTTCTAGAGATCCCAGTAAAATTTCTGTGATATTTTTTGCATTATTATCATTAATCCATTTTTTCTAGTGCTGGGAAATAAGTGACTGCTCAGATCACAGTTAAAAAAAGTCTACATTTTCACATAAGAAAATCAAGAAGCAGCCTTTTCTTAGTGGTTAGGCAAATTTGCTTTTGCAATATTGAGTTGGGTTGTCCTAAAAAATCCAATTACATATTTTTCACTAATTTTGAAAAATTTCAGAGATTCATAGCTCTTGAAGAGAGTAAACCAACCTCTTAAAATGAATTCAGACATGTTTTTCCAGAGTAATAAGACATTCTGAAAATTGCTGTAGCAACAATACTTGGGGCTCTAAACTTAAAAAAGCAAAGAAAGTATTTTCAATGAAAAAGAATAAATTTGTGGTAAGTATTAGGAGGAAAAATAAACTTCAGTTAGTCTGCTGTGTTCTCTCCTATTTGGAGTATAATAATAATCAAGTGTCAGAGGCAGCAGCTTATTATAAGAAAGCAGAGATGAGTCTAGGACATCATCAAAATATTCTGGTATATTGGCTAATAGGTTTTTTTTAAAATCTTACTAAATCTGCATGTAGGTAAACATTGGGTAGTAGGATATTCACTAGAAGGCCAGAAAATGAGGTTTGATGAGTGTGTGTATAAATGAAAGAAATATATATTGCTGTGTCTCTGTGAACATAAATTTTAATTATGTTTAATAATTTTTAAATACTCAATTGGACAATACTTAAAAGTGCATACAGTAGTTCACTCGCCCTTGGTCCTGTTAAAGCCTGAGATTCCTGGTAGAGGTGTCAGTTCATGTAAGTGCCGCTTGCCACAGGAGCAAAACACAATGTAGCTAGCAATTCTTTAATCACTGTAGTAATTTTATTATACTTGATGTGATACCGTTTCTATGGAGGGAATCTACATTTAAAGTTGTGCTGCAGATAGTTTAGTAGCTTTAGGAGGCTTGAGCTGGAAAGATCTTATACCTCATATTCTTTTCCTCTTTAGCAAATGCTTCAAACCATCGCACAGCATGGATGGAGGTCCCATTCTAGTAAACCTGCACAAAACTTACATGTAGGCAAACCTGGAGCTGGCTTCAGCTTTGGTAAGTAGTGCAGTTTTTGAAAGAAATTTAACAATAACAGGCAAAAGGCAGGGTTCAAAAGAAATAATATCCTATATTGCAGTTCACCGTGATTTTAAAATGAAGGTGTTTGTTCTAAATATATTTCTATTTAAAAAACAGTTTGAAAAACAAAGTAACGTTATCCCTAACTGAGGCAAGGCAGATATGTGTGTAGTGTTCTTAAAATTTTCTTCTTTTTTTAACTCATGTCAGTCTTAAGTTTTTTTTTTCACTAAAGTGTCTTAGCTTTGAATACTTACCTCATATTGCTGTTTTCTATGTTACAGTACCTAAATGTAGTCATAGTTGAACTTGGTTATCAAGAAATGTAAAAAAAGAAATTCATCTTCATATTGGCATATTATATATAATATATATATATACAAGCAAATTTAGAGGATCAGAACTAGATGTTTGAAACTGAAGAGTCAGGATCTTTGGGCAACCTCTGTCTTTTTATGCATTTAATTAGCACAGCATTCTTTTTGTTTCTTTTAGTAATACATTTTATGTCATACAGTCCTCTCTACTTCGTTTTCAATGTTCTGTGGATAATTTCATCAGCTATAAGTAAGTGCGTGTAGGTGTTGATCAGAGAACAATGGAGGTTTTTTCCCAGGAGGAAGAGGAACCTGAGCTTTTTTGCTTCCTGGAGAGCCCCAAATAGTGGTGGTTTGGGTTGTCCTGGAAGGATGTTCTTGTTTTCTTTTTTATCGTAGTCTTGACAATTGGTAAAATAAAAGACAGTAGAGGATTTATGATCTTCTTCTCTTCCTTTTTAAAAATAGAACTTACTGATGAACAGAAAGAGTTTCAAGCTACTGCTCGTAAATTTGCTGTGGAGGAAATTATTCCTGTTGCTGCACAATATGACAAAACTGGAGAGGTATATCTACCATAGTGTAAGGGAAAAATTGGGAAAAGCAAGACTTTTATCTTAACCTGCATAAAATTTAGAGGTTTGGTTGTGGTGAATCAGAGGGTGATTTTTCCATGTCTGTTTCAGTATCCTGTTCCACTTATAAAGCGGGCTTGGGAGCTTGGTCTTATGAATTCACACATACCGGAAAGCTGCGGTAAGGAAACGTTCTTTTTAATCTGTAAAATGAAACACGAAAAGACATTAGATGAGATTCCTATATGTCATTATGGATTCTGTATCTAATAAATAGTTGCATACTTGAATAATCTAAATTTAATCAGTAGGCAGGTTGACACATACAAGTGTGTTACTAGGTGTGGATGTAATCAGGAGACAAATTAGACAGATTATGGTTTAGTAAATTATGACCAGATTTTTCTACCATGATTACAGCTGCTTAATGTTCCACTGGTGCAGTGTCAGCTGATTAGGCAGAGAAATTAGAAGGTCATATTTTTGTCCTAGTCTCTGATACAGGCTGGAGCAGTTTAAGAGTTTGTCCCAGAAGGACAGTGTTTCAGTTTAGATTAAGTGCAGTACAGCAGAGTCCTGGCTCATAAGATGTATGAGTGATACAGACAAACATGATATGCTAGAGAAGGGTTTTAGTGAAAGGAACTCATGCCTCATAAAATCATTGGAGTTCTCTGAAGTAGCTAATTAATGTGTGAACAAGGGATTGCTGGTTGATAAAGAATGCTTGAACTTCCAAAATAAGTTTGAAAAATCATCAGGTTTCATACTGGCAAAATCAGCAGCACAGCCTTGGTGGGTCTTGTGCTATTTGGGATGTCTATAAATAAACTGGAAAAGGGCATAAATGCAAAGGTGATAGAGTTTGCTGGTAATACTAAGTTATTCGGCGTAGAGAAGATGATCTGATTCAGAGAGCTGCAGGAAAAGGTCATGAAACAGTGTGATAGTTAAAATGGCAATGCAATTCCAAAAAGAAAAAGTGATGCACATGTGAAAGGAAAGAAGCAATCTGTACTTCACAGAGAAAAGGTATGCTGTGCACTAGATACTGCCTCTCAGAAAAGACATTTTTGGATCCTGTGAACATGAGCATAATGCTCAGAAGTGGTTAAAACTGTAAAATTTAAGGTCAAGAGGGACCCGTAAGGGAATGAAGAAAAAAAGCAGAAGGCATAATTATGTTGCTTCCTGAATCCAAATTGCACTCGCAATTAACTCATTACATAGTCAGATCCTTCCTTCTCAAAAGAGTATTTGGGAAATGGAGAAGGTTTCTCAAAGGATGACAAAGATTATAAAAGTCTTATCTTCTGTGTGAGATGTAATTTCTGGAGGAGAAATGACTAAAATGTCAGTGTCATGGGAGAGTGTGAAAAGGGATTGATGGTTCACTGTCCATTTAAATATAAACTAGAAGGCATCAAATTATGTCAGCAGATGCTAGATTCAAAACAACTGAAAAGGAGATGGTTCTGCATGCAGTGTGGAGTTAATTTGCAATTTATTGCCCCTGTAGGATATAGGTGCTAAAATTTTGCATAGATTCAAAAATACACCGGACAAATTCATGTAACACATCTCTGTCAGGGGTTGGCATAACGAAGATACCACAGAGAATTATTTCTTTGACCGAGGAAGTCACCTGAAAGTTCAGGAAAATATTTTTGAGGTAGTTGTTATTGTATTTGTATGTAGCGTTGGCCAGTTTCCCATAGTGTTGGCTTCTGTCAGAAAAAAGTTACTGTGTTGGTTGTCTACTAATATGGACACTTTTTTGTTCCCAAATGCTTTTGGCTCAGGAGCCCTTTCTCTGCTTCCTAGGAACTCTTAATTCTTGAATGTACATGAGTAAAAAAATGTGAGTGGTACCTTCTTGCCACTTCTTGCAAGTTGTTCCACATTAATCAAACAATAACTCTGGACACATGATATGTAACTTTCAAATCCCCTGTTACTCTTCTGATGAAGATTTATTTAAAAAGCTTGCGTGAGAATGCCTAACCAAATACAGTATACAATCACATGTATGTGGAAGAATACATTTTTGTTAACTATGTTGTGTAAATCACTAATATTAATACATTATAATTTAAATCCCCTTGAGTAACTTAAATACTTCAACCACAGGTGGTCTTGGCCTTGGCAGTTTTGAAGCATGCCTTATTACAGAAGAATTGGCTTACGGATGTACAGGGGTTCAAACTGCCATTGAAGCAAACTCCCTAGGGGTAAGTTCTGTCTAACATCCCTTAAACTACAATCTCTGTACTTTAAAGAGCCGGATTAACGGTCTAAATACTTTCTTTCAGCAAATGCCAGTTATCATTGCAGGAAATGAGCATCAGCAGAAAAAGTACTTAGGAAGAATGACAGAGGAACCAATGATGTGTGTAAGTATAACTGCTATACTGTAGAATGTTTCTAAACCATATTAATGGTATTACTCCTTTTTTTCCTTATTTTTTTCCTCTTTTTTTGCCATTTTTCCCCCCTGAACACTTATATGTACTCACAACTTAGCCCTTTTTTATTTGTATGTAAACAGTGAAATGTACTGAAAGTTAGCGAATACCTAATGAGATACATTCAAGTAAGCAAACAGAAGATATTACTTGGAAAATTATCCCCATCCTAAGTCACTTACCAAAAATTAATAGTTTTTATTTCCTTCAAGAGGGGTTGTAGATGTTTAAGAAAAATACAAAGTTTATGTAAGGAGACGCAACTTGGATGGGAATGAAACTCTATTTGTGATCTTAAATACTATGTGACCAGTGCTTGTTACATAGAAAGAAGTAAAGATTCGTGTGCTATGTATGTAAATCTACAACTAAGCCTCCTAAATTGAATTACTCAGTAAACATAAAATGTTACTCAGTGCTCTTATTTTCAGACTTTAAAGATCCTCAGCTTTCACATCAGAATTTTTGAAGCCCGAGGAAGTAATAAGTTAAGGGTTACTGAATGTTTCTGTTTGACTAAAAGCCAAGTTTATGTATTATTATGGATTTATAAAGAAAATTAGCCCTTACTCGGCCAACTGTTTGCAGCGGGGAGGGGGCTGTGTGTTGGATTGTTCTGGGGTTTTATTGGGGGGGTTGTTTATTTGGTGTTTGGATTTTACCATGTAGTTCTCTTAAACCTTTGACAAATAGTTTGCACATAATCTGCTGTAATTTGTAGTTGACTAAAGATAGACGTTTTACTCCCCAAGACTTTGCATCTTAATTTCTTTTAGGCTTACTGTGTAACAGAGCCTGGAGCAGGCTCTGATGTGGCTGGTATAAAAACAAAGGCTGAGAAGAAAGGAGATGAATATGTTATTAACGGTCAGAAGATGTGGATCACAAATGGGGGGAAAGCAAACTGGTATGTTAACTGGTGTCATAGTTCTATGCCATTATGTAGAGGTCCACCCCTTGGACCTCAGTTAAATTCTTTAAAGACCTGATACAAATCTAGATGTTCACTGTGTTTCAGCAGGCTACATTTTAATCTCTGCCCAGTTTATCAGGATAGCTATCAGAACAACATATACAAATGCAGTGCTGAGTGCTAGGTAAAGCCTAAGAAGGAAAATGAGTGATGAGATCATGACTCCACACTCAAGAATGGCCTCTTGAATCTTGCCACTATCAAAATTAAATGTGATTCTACTGGAAACACCTGTTACTCATAGTGAAGCTAGAAACGCCGTTAGATTGTAGTGTTACTTTTTATTTTCTGAAAAGAAGACATTTTCCATCTGTCAAAGACTGCAGATACGGCTGTGTTGTCTGGAGCTTGCTTTACAATGTAAAGCTCTTAAATCATGTCTTACATCACACTGATTCACAACACAGAAATTTCCCTGAATTCAAGTGGAAAAAACTTTATACATTTACCCAATAGCTGAATTTTCTAGTTGTTTCCTTGTTGAAGACAGACCCACCAAAGATAATCGTATCAGATCTCTTTTGACCTTACTGAATACCATAAAAGTGATTTACAGCTGTCGAATTTCTAAGAGAAATACTTATTTACAACTTACACTTAGAAAAATAAAATCAGGTGGTAACTTTTATATCCAAGACTGTATGTCCTAAGCATTAATTTTTATGTACTTGCTATTAATAGGTTTCTTTTGTACTGTTTGGGAAGCTGGTAATGTCATAAAGGCATGGAAAAGGTAGAGAATCTTTGCATGTTGATCTGAATAATTTTATTAAATTTCATGAAATCATGAATCTTGGAAATTTCCACTCTCTTGCTCCCTCTCCTTTTATTTTCAGGATGGGCAAGAAAGAAAGGTTGTTAACTTACAGACAGAATTTATTATATGGTAGAAATGCACATAACAATGTTTAAAGTGCTAGATAAATACATCTTATTAATTGTGAGGATAAACGGCATCCATCTTCTTCCTTTTACACTAGGTATTTTTTGCTAGCACGTACCAATCCAGATCCAAAAGCTCCTGCAAGCAAAGCCTTTACTGGATTCATTGTGGAAGCAGATAGCCCAGGGATCCAAATTGGAAGAAAGGTGAAGATTATATTTCTTTTTTGGCACACCAGGAATTATTGTTCAGTTTTAAACCACTAATAAAACAAATGTACCACTAAAGAAAAAAGACTGCTACACAACTGAACCTTTTCATATGCTTATGTACAACCATCTTTTCATTTTCACAACATTGAGGAGCTATTCACAAAACATAACTTTAAAGCTGTTAATTCAGAAAAGGAATTATTCAGAATGGTCTAAAGTAAGATGACTACTTTGAACAGCTGCAAAAGTGTCTTTGAGAACTACTGTATTGGCAGGTGCCAGTAAATGAGAGGTAGTATGCCTTGAAAGAATAAGAAGCAAGTTGGACAATTTTGACCATAAATACACACATAGTGAGTTTTAAATTTAGCTACTGCTGATCGAAGAAGAGACCTTAGAGATACTGATGCTAGCTCTCTCTTTACCAAAATAGTACTATTTCTAATAGTAGGTAAAACTGAATGTTGAGCATTAGGCAAGAAATCTGAAAAGTTGAAAAGCTCATTTATTTATTCCCTTGTAGTATACCTGTACTTGCTGCATATTAGATTATTTTCTTTTTCCACTAGCATCTCAAAGATAGTTGAACTAGAGGAACACAAGAAGACTGATTACAGCAACAGAACTAATGTCATATACAGAGAAAGTAAACTGCCCAGCTTAGACAAGTTAAGGGTATGCTGGTCTGCAAGTACAAAATTCGTATTTGTCTTGTATGGGGTAATTTTTAGATTAGGTGTTTTTGGGAAGAAAAAGTGAATGCTTTGAATCAATAAGAGACTGAAAACATATTGTACCTTTGAATAATCCAATTTAGCAGCACACCTGTAAATTTCCCATTTCAGGAACTGAATATGGGTCAACGCTGCTCAGATACGAGAGGCATTGTCTTCGAAGATGTGAGAGTCCCAAAAGAAAATGTATTGATAGCTGAAGGAGCTGGCTTTAAAATCGCAATGGGAGCTTTTGATAAGACCAGACCACCCGTAAGTATCAGAAAAAGCTTTGTTATAAAATATAGCAGGAGTTTCTGATTTTTTATTCTGGCCCATATTCAATTTAGGTAGCAGCTGGTGCTGTTGGATTAGCAAAAAGAGCCCTTGATGAAGCTACTAGATACGCTTTGGAGAGAAAAACCTTTGGGAAACCAATCGTTGAAGTAAGTGTGGGCATATACAGAACATAATAGAAGCTTACGTTTTCACTTCAGATGTACTGCTACTGACTTTTCATGGTTATTCCTTGATATTTATCGTTCCTTAATTTTTATATTATACCTCTGCCATTTTGGGGTTTCCAAGTATGTAGGTTGTACCATAAGTAAACTTCACCATAAGTGGTAACTTCATTAAATTTTTTATAATTTATCAATGGTAGTAGTAAAAGCAGAAAGAAAACTCTGCCCAGAAGCTCAAAACTTACGTACCAGCAGGGCATACTTAAGTTCTTCAGTGCTAATAAAGAGGGATTTTCAGGAAAGAAGAAAACATCTGAGGTACGTGAAACAACATATAGTATCAACCCTAATAGAATACATTGCCAATCATGCTGCTTACCAGTTTTGAAAAAATATGAATGAACAACAAGGTAAATACCAATCTCGTAAATAGGAAAGAACAGCTGGTGTTTAATCAGTATTTAATCCCTATGACTAAATGGATTTGAAGATCTAAAACTTAAGAGTGTAATTCAACGTACATGTATGAGAGCCTGATGCATATTCTGTAGAAGTTCTCTCGTACAACTTACTGAGTTTGTTGAAAAAATCACTGTATTAAAGAGATTGTATCTTTCTTGGATGTCACAGAATTTTAAGCAGGCATTATTAACCTAGTTTATTTCATCATAGCACCAAGCAGTGTCTTTCTTGCTTGCTGAAATGGCTATGAAAGTTGAACTCGCTAGGATGGCTTACCAGAGAGCTGCATGGGAAGTTGATGCCGGCCGCAGGAATACCTACTATGCTTCCATTGCAAAGGCATTTGCTGGTGACATTGCAAACCAAGTAGCTGCAGATGCAGTACAGATTTTTGGAGGAAATGGATTTAATTCTGAATATCCTGTAGAAAAACTTATGAGAGATGCTAAAATCTACCAGGTAAGTAAAAGAGAATGTGATAATACATAGATTTTGTATAGAATAAACAAATGGCTACTTACTTCAAATCATGATGTACACATTTTAAAAAATTAATTGTAGAATGAAAGCAGTAATCCTTCCATTTAAAGAAAGAGTCACTCAAATCAGGAAATTAGTTCAAATCAGGAAATTACTTCCATACAAAAGTCATTGCACTTGATGAAAACTGAACCCACATAAGAGAAATAAATTACGGTGGGGTTTTTTCCCCCCTCTAATGTGGTAACTCTTTGCAATTCTTGGATTCTCAATTTTGAAGTTTTTGAACTCTTAGGAGAAAAATCCTGATCAAAATACCAATGCTTGCTTTGGTATTCTGTTAGTAGAGGTGGTTTACGTATCATACCATTGTTGAAAACCTTCAGAGATGCAAATCTTCTGACCATCTATCTGTATCCTGGATTGATGTCTGCTTATAGTTTAGCTGTCTTCTTAGCCTGAGCACTAAAGCAGTTTCTCATCCCAATGACTTATGAGGGAAAAGGTGTTTTTTGTTTGGTATGGGCTTTTGGTTTTGTTTTCTTTTCTGTCTCCATCGTCTCTTCCATTAAGCTTTCTGTTTCAAATTTTGGGATTATAAACCATAGAATGCTGTGGTTGAGTATCATGGTGTTGTAGTCTAACCCCAGCTGGCAACTAAGTTGCCACACAGCTGCTCAGTCCCTTCCCCTCCATGCTCCAGAGGAATGGTGGAGAGAATTAGGAAAGAAAGGTAAATCTCATGCATTGAGAATAGTTCAATAATAGAAATAAAGTAAATGATAATAATAAAAGAGAGAGACAGATAGGAATAGAACCCAAGAAGAACAAGTGATGCACAATAAAGTTCTTCACCACCTGGTGACCAGTGCCCACTCCATCCACCACAGCAATCAGCACCCTCCTGGTCAACTCCCCCTAAGTTTATATACTGGGCATGACTCTCTGTGGCATGAAATACCCCTTTGGCCATTCCAGGTCAGCACTCCTGGCCATGCTCCCTCCCAGCTGTTTGTGTGCCTCCTCACTGGCAGATGACAGGAAACTGAAAAGTCCTGGATTTAGAGTAAGCTCTACAGAGTAAGAACTGAAACATGAATGTGTTATCAACACTATTCTCACACTAAAACCAAAACACAGCACTGTACCAGCTACTAGGAAAAATATTAACCCTATCCTAATAGTCAATCGGATTAATTACAAAAACAAGCATGAGGTAAGCAGCAGCAGCAAATTCACCTTGGCAATCAACAGCTTGTTCTGAACCAGAACACTAATGTGAACACAGATTATAGCATTTTTATTTTTAAAATGCCCTTTAAGGTTCCTGGAAAGATTATTCCTATAAGTGAATCTGCATAATTTTCAGCAATTTGCCAAACCAAGTTCTGACAGAACTGGGAGCTGAAACATTAAAATCTCTGAACTATGTTGCCTCAGCCTGTGCATTACACTTCAATATGCCTGTGGAGCATGCGGCCTCCTTTGGCATTAGAACTTCATAGGTGCTTTTTGTCTATTTTTGACTTTGCTGCCCGCAAACAAAGAGAACAGAGGGATGATGCAGGCTGTTTCTAGAAGAAAATGCAAGAATAAAGAAAACACAAACAAAACTGAATGGGAGAGAGTACTAGTTAACAAGAAGCAATGGAAATAAATGGATCAAAGAAAACATATGGCATGACCTTAAAAGGCTAGTCAAAGAAAACACTTAAGGACAAGTCATCTCTTCCCTTCTACCCATGATTTCAGATCCTACTTTGTAAAATCCAAATAATGTATTTTCTTCCTCAAATAAGAGGAATGTTATCACCTGTCTGTTTTCATGAGAGCCCTGCTGACTTTAGATAAGAGCACCTGAGAGAACAGGACTTCCTTGGTATTTTGTATGAGTTACATTTCATTTAGCCCACTATAATCACACTGGAATTTTCTCTGTTCTCTCTGTCTTCTGCACATCCTAATCCTAGATCCTGACACACTGGATTAGTGCCATGGAGGTTCACAAACATATACCTGTTAAAACCTTTTTAAAAATCACCCAGTAACATTATTGCAATTCTTCTTTTCAGATTTATGAGGGAACTGCTCAGATTCAAAGGATGATCATAGCTCGTGAACATGTTGGCAAATTTAAGGCTTAAAGAAATGTATGAAGTGCATCTGGCGCTGCTGTACTGTTCTGTGTTCTTATGGAAAAAGATTTTAGTGTGTTTCTCAATCGAATTAAAAAGGGATGAAGAAAGAAATTCCTTCAAAGTATTTTTATTCTGTTCATCATTAAGCACTAATTCTATTCTCACTATAAAATAGGATAATCAGAATGTCATTTCTGACAGTCAGTGCTGCCTTTTAATAAAATATTTTTAAGAGAAATGTGGTTGGTTTGTATTAGTTTTCCTTGCCATATCACTTACACTGCACAACTAACCCAAAATACAATTTCTGAAGTACGTTAATAGCCGTATTTCAGTTTCTCTATGCACTTGCTCCAAGCAGCTGGACAGCTTTTCCAGTTGAGCAGCATGAAGACCTGTATTGCTATTGTCTGTGAGTGTCTGTGCTGAGGCTTTATATACTATCCAGCAGTAACAGTATCAGCTTGAGAGAATCTGGCCTTTACATTCTGAAGTGTGTACATATTAAATGAGGATGAATCACTTCAAGTGCAAATGTGTAGCTTTCCCTTAATGATGACAAACAAGATGTTTTTAATTTAAAATCACATTTAAACACAGAATCATAGAGTACGTGGAGTTGGGAGGGACCATCAAGTCCAACTCCTGGCCCTCCATAAAAATCCCACCCTGTGCCTGAGAGCACGGTCCAAATGCTGCTTGAGCTCTGGCAGCCTTGGGGCCATGACCACTGCCCTGGGGAGCCTGTGTTCAGTGCCTGACCACCCTCTGGGCAAAGAACCTTCCCATAATACTGAACCTAAACCTCCCGACTCAGCTCCAGCCATTCCCTCGGGTTCTGTCACTGAGCACCAGTGAGACAAGATCAGGGTCTGCCCCTCTTCCCCTCTCAAGAAGTTGTAGATCGTGATGATCCTCCCCTCCGACTCCTCTTCTTCAGGCTGAACAGACCAAGTGGCCTCTTCATATGGCTTCCCCACAAGGCCCTTCACCATCTTCATTGCCCTCCTTTGGATGCTGTCTAATAACTTAATGTTTTTCTTATATCTATAAACCTATTATTCCTTTCCATCAATGTATATATTTAACTATGTTTGCAGCAAGAACAGCCAAGAAGAAGGAATTAGGAGATTTCTTTCTTTTCCCTTGGATAGACCCTTTTTGGCAATTCTGGCAGAATGGATGTTCCCTGGAGTTCTTGAACAAATTTCACAATCCGTGAGGCTGTACAGCATCCAGTTCTAGGCTCCCCTGCATAAGAAAGATGGGGACTTAAAGGAGGGAGTCTAGCACATGGCCACAAAAATATTACAGGCCTGAAGCATCTCTAATGTGAGAAGAGGCTGACTTTTTAGGCAGGACAAGAGAAAGATCAGGGGTAATTTTATCTATGTGCATAAATACATGGTGGGATGCAATGAAGAGGAGGCAGCCAGCCCCAGTAGTACCCACTGACAGAGAAAAAGAGGCAATAGGGACAAATTAAAATACATGACATTCCACTGGAACACAAGGAAACCTTTTTTGTTATTGTGAGGGATGTCATATGCTGGTAGAGGTGGTGGAGTCTCCATCTGACACTCAAAACTCAACAGATAGTGGTCCTGAACAACCTGCTCTAGCTAAGCCTACTTGGTGTAGGTGGGTTGTGCTCTGTGATTTCAAGGGGTTATCTTCAAACCTCAATAATTCTATCCATTAATTTCCAATTTCTCTCCAAAATGTCCTTGCCTCTGTCTGGTCTCTTTTGTGTCTCATCTGAATTTAATGCTGGATGGTACTATTACTGTCACCAGGTATGAGTTCTGCAATCCTTACTTCTTGGGTAAGCTACCTGGGAAGTTGGTTCTTTAAAGAAAGTGTTTAGTCCCTATAAATTACTGACTTTCCTCCAGAAAGACTTATAATGCCACATCATTGGTAAGTATTGAACGTATGTAAGAAATAGACGATATTTTTGACTGTCCTATGCAACCCAGCATTATACGTAACGCTTCTTGTTTGATGCACCTGCCTGGTACAGTTCAGGGGAACGTGTGCCCGCATCAAGAGCTGGTCATCATGAACACCCACGACAGTTTTAATTAGGATGCAAAAGAGACAGTTTCGCGCAAAAGGACATATATCTTTACCCGTTTTACCTGTGACTAAATGAATGGATTTGCTTTTCCGAAGAAAAGGAAAGGAGGAAGGAAATCGAAGTTATTTCTAAAGGCCGTCCTATTTGCTGTATTGCAAGAAAGCGCACAACTGGAGTTAATGTACTTTAAAACTACTACCTGTTTCAGAACAGAATTTAGCTGCAGCAAGCCACTCCGCCACTGCCCTCCGCGCCCCCTGAAGGGCACAGCGCAGGACCGCGGACCCGTGGCGGGCAGGGTCGCTCCGCTCCGCGCAGCCGCCGGCGGGCGGGGCCCGAACGGGGCCGGGCGGGCACAGCAAGGCCCCGCCGGCCGCCGCCTTCCGCATTGCTCCTTCCTGTGCGTGCGGAGAACATGGTGGGTGCAGGGGTCCCCGGTGTGTTGCGGCTCGTCTCGCCTGCGGCAGCGCGTTGTTTCCTATCGCGCGGCTGTATCGGCCTTGGAGGAACGCGAGTCGCAGTGGGTCCGCTCGGCGGGACGGGGCTGGCACTCGCCTCTCCAGCTCCACAGCGGCTCCGGGAGGGCGCGGGCTGGGCCGGGCCTCGCGGGGCCGCGGGGGCGCTGGGCGGTACGGCCGGGCCCGGGGAAGGGCTCCTGCGTCTGGCGTTTCACGTTATTCCTGGCGGGTTGGTGTTATTTCTTAGCTTTATTGCCAGGTTTGGTTCGCAGCCTTTCCCGGCGGAGGGTTTAGCCAGGCTGAACGGTGATGGCGTGAGATACGCAACCTGACCTAGGCTCAGAATAGCAAGAGAGATGTTTTTTCCCAGAGTTACAGTCACGGGTGTTGACTAAATTATACCAAGCTGATAAAACGTTTTGACCTGACATTGCAATGGACTTGTTGGTGCTTTTCACAGGGGACACCGCAAAAGGATGTTATAATAAAACCCGATGCCCCAAGCACATTACTTTCAGAAAAACATGCGGACTATATAGCTTCATATGGAACAAAGAAAGATGATTATGTAGGTACCGGTTTGTTACAGTACAGCTGTGGTTCTGTTAACAGTAATAACCTGTATTTATTGGCTCAGAGTTAAGGGTTAGATGCATGTTGACAAGCTAATGGTTTTTTACCCTGCAATCCAAAGTGTAAAATAAAGATGCCTTTGTTAATTTCTCTAGGTCTGTGATGAGTTTCGGCATGTATTACCTGAGCATAAATTTGAAGATTATAATTTTACTTCTATAATTACTCTGAGACCTGAGAAACAAGCTGCTGGCTTCTTTGTCCACTAGAATGCACACGCAGAGTTACGTTTGCTTGTTACTCGTTTGATGGGATAACTTACATCAATTTTATAGTCGTAAGTGATTGGATGTAGTTCACAACAATGGGATTCCACTTCAGCAGATGAAAATTGTCAGTAACTGCTTATGTGAAGAAAAGTTGTAGTTACCTTTACTGTTCACAAAAGCATGCCAAGCACTGTTGCTTTTGATTGTATATAATGTAAAAAAATAATGTTTATATAGTGTAGGTGATGTAATCAATGTAAGAGAAGTCAATATAAAATTTCACTTCCCTATGCAACTTCAGATTGTGAGAGTTTTGGCTCTTGGAAGTAACAGACTTGTTATTTTTTGAGACTAGTTGGGGTGGCAGTTTGAGGGCTTTTTTGAATGCCAGGATAATAAATGATCTGACCCAACCACTTGCTTGTGCCTAATTTGACATTGAGCTTGATGCTTTGAACTAGAAAGAATACAGGAAGGAAGGGAGTGTAGTATGTGTAGGTATATACATGTGCATTTTCCTGTATGTATGAGTGTGCGTATATACGCACGTGCACGACGTACAGAATATCTGTGAGTGGCTGATGTGTAGTTGCTAAATGGATGGAAGATAGTGGCCTAACTAGAAGCTATTTGTGAAAGCTAAATAGTGTATTTTCATTGCTCTATACTGATGGTGTGCTTATCTGATCGAGAACTAAAGTAATGCACTGTTTAGGAATACTGTATGTCAGAGTATTTGAGGATGAGTGGTGTATACTGGGGACTGACAGCAATGGATCTCATGGGGCAGCTGCACCGAATGAACAAAGAAGAAATTCTGTCATTCATCAAATCATGTCAACATGAATGTGGTGGAATAAGTGCCAGCATAGGTCATGATCCTCATCTTCTGTATACCCTCAGTGCTGTCCAGGTAAGTGTAGCAGGATAATTTTAGAAGGAAAGTGTTTGTTACTAAGATTTTGATGATTGCAGATTTATGAGCCAGTTACTGTTGGAAGCCCATGGCCAAAATTATTTCAGTAGGTTATTAAAAAAAAATCTAATGGACAAAACTTTAGGATTTAGCTGTATCACTTTCTAAAAATTGTCATATTTGGGAACATTTTATTTGTAATGGTCAATTAACGCTTACTGCATTCTGTTACCAATTTTGTAAGTTATCTTGAATAATGTTTGGTTTTATAAATTCTTCTTAGTGTGCATTGAGGTGAAAGATATATATGACCAGAATAAGAGTAAAATTTGGATTTTATTTTTATCTGGGGTTTTGGGGGGGGCATAATTTAAAAATTATACTAGTCTGTTGAACATTTTATTTATTAATTTGGTGCATACAGTCCCCCTGATAAGAAGTAACTCCGTCTTATTTTTTCACTGCAACTATTTCAATTATAGACTTACTTTCGCACTGTTGCTTTTTTATTTTCTTTGTTTTGTTCTGTTTTTCGTTTTGGTTTGCTCTGCTCGTGCCAAAAGGCTCAAACACTTCTGAACAATTAGCTTGATTGCTTGCAGCGTGCATCTCTCATTCAGTCTTGTGGATGAAGTATTGTAATGGCATTACAAATAAATAATACGGCATTCTTTTCTAGGCAGAAACTATGCTGGATTTAAGGTACTGGGTTTGAATCCCTTAGGTAGGACAGGATGCTCTAAGGTTGATCTTTATTACTACTTTGGCACTAGAGTTACTCTGAATACTCTGAGAACAAGGAAACTAAAGTTTATTTAGGCTGTGATGTCTGAACTTTTCCAAACTGTCCAATCCAGCTCCTCTCACAAATTCCAATTCAGTATAAGGGGGGTACAATATGAAGTTGTTACTTTACATATTAGAAATGTTAGTTCTTAAATATATACTTGCTATTACTGGGAGATATTTTCATATTAACTAAATTTAGCTCTAGTTGTGCAAACTGAAAAAGTGTTCGCAAATGCCAATGTGAAATTTTTGTGGTAAACTTAACCAGCATATCTTAATGAGTATGCGTGGTCTTAGTGAACCAACACTGTTTAGTCCTATCTACATATCCAGGATGTTTAAAGGGTCACATCGTAACTTCTTATGATCACAGTTAATAGTAATTTGTTCAGATTTGCATTTAGGGTGCACGCTGTGGTTATATATTTTCTGTTGAAGTTGTACATTCTTTTTTTGGAATTTTCTGTAAGACTTAAATTGTATCTAGCAATTGAAAGATTCCAGTTAACTAGGTTTAAAGTCATAGTGTCTAGTGTTTTTCAGGATTGGTACTACAATATTGCTTAGTTTTAACTGGGGTTTTTTAAAATTTTGTTATATATAATAAATTCTTAATTACTCTCCTTACCAATTATGCAAGTTATGAGTGAAAACATGAAGTCAGATGGGGCTCAGAAGCAGCGCTGTTGATTTCAAACGTCATTGTGTCATACAGGTTTGCTGGTTTAAATCAGTGCTGGTTTGGAAAATTGCATTCCCTACTATAATCGTTATTTTTCTTCCATAATATATTTGCTGTACAGTTGGTGTGTAATCATATTGTTGAAACTTTTTCTTAAATGATTGCATTTTGATTATATCAAAAAATTGAATGTAAATAAAAATCTAATTATTTTAAATTGGTAATTATTGACAAGTTTGCACTGTAAGTGGAATTAGTAACTAGCAGCTTAACATACACATATCCAAATAGCCGCAGTGCAAAACTAGAAATTGGTACATCTGAGGTGTCATTGTCCCATTACAATATTAACCATAATCAAATCTCTGTTCTACGTATTGCTAACATAAAGCAATTAAACTGGTTATGCCTTTGAAAGGAGACCTCAACATTGGAAAGTAACAAAGCATGAAAGAGTTCTGTTTGAATTGTTTGTATTTCCCTTTGAGGGAAATAATCTACAGTGCAGATATTAACTACTAAAGTGGAAAAAAATGTTTAATAAACCTTACCAAATAGTATTCAGAGTCAATTAAATCAAGTATTTTATAAATCCATTATTTTTTTGGTAAGAAATAAATTTTTAAAATTTTTGCTTCTCTTTGATTGTTACCGTGTCCTTTTTTTCCCCCACCAGATTCTTATCTTATATGACAGTCTCCACGTAGTTGATGTAAATAAAATTGTTGAATATGTACAGAGCTTGCAGAAAGAAGATGGATCGTTTGCTGGAGATGAATGGGGTAATTTTTCGATCTTTTAAATTTAGTGTCTGGGTTGACTTGTGTAAGTTTATAAATTTCAATTTCCTTAGATGGTTTTTTGCATATGTATTGTATGTGAACACTTTTATTTTCTGAGTCATGAAAAAGAAGGGTTTGTGAAGGACAGAATTATGTTTCATTCCTTTCATAAATATTCTGAACTTCTGTTCCATTCTTGTATTGAGACTAAAGAAGGAAACTTTTGGGCACTTGTAACTTAACAGTACTTTGACATACTAGATACGCTGTTTCATAAGGAATGTTTTATACTTGCTATTTGTTGCTAGTTATTAGTGATCTGTATCCACGTCAACTGTGATAGAATTTTTCACTGTGTGGGAGTGAGAAAAACTGGGTTTGTACTCGGCGAACTTCTGTTAATACTGATTTTGCTTCTACGTATAAATTCTTTATGATCAAAAATGGCATTTTTAAGCTGTGGCATAAATATTTAGTCATGCTAAAAGTATTTATCATTGTGGAAGACCTAAATTTTAATAAAATCTATTGCATATCAGTCTTGTTCGGGTAAAATTCAGCAACTGAGATCTTAGCAGTATATGTATGCTACTGTAAAGGTAGATGATACGCTATGTGTTAAATTGATTCATAGTTTGCTATGTCCTTTTTGTGGAAGTATTGTCACAAGTGTACCAATTGCACAAATAATTGACATTATTTCCGAGAGGCCGGCTGAAGGAGTGTGATTCCTGATGCAGGACAGAGCAGCGGATGTTTGGTCTATGTGTTTCAGCATGTGAATGTCTTAAGAAGAGAGGTCTTGAATAAGTTCGACCAAAAAAAATGGATGTTTGCAGCTCAGTTCAATTTGAAATTGTGGTTTCAAATATTAATTGCCTGGAGTTTGTGATACGAGTTATATTGGAGTTGACAAGCAATCATTCTGTTATACGTGTAGCGGCTTTGATTTTTCTTCCAGGTACAAATATGCAAAAGAAACCTTGTAAGTTTAATAGTTTTCCCCTAAAACAACAAATGGCTTCTACTTCTGGCTGGATTTAAGGCAGAGTAAGAGTTGCCTGATTATTTTTGCATTATTTCCATTACTCTGCAATTATCTGTAGAGCACCACTACAGATAAACTGTAAACAGTTGTTTGTAAATTACCACTAGCTGAATTGATTTGGATATATAGCTGTCCAGCTCTAAATGAGCTGTTGACTTTTATGCACAGTAAAACATACAGATCACTTAAATGGTAAGGTATTTTCTAAATTACTGGGGAAATAATTGATAAGCTGGAAAATTAAGTTGTACGGGGGGATTTCTTTAGCTGATTTTTGTTTTTCAGTGTAGAACCTAGGATTTTAACATTTTGTTCCATACTTTCAGTAGTGATTTAAATGTATGTTTGTTGAAAAAATAATCTTATTTTCTTCCTTACCCCCCACATTATAGGAGAAATAGATACAAGGTTCTCTTTCTGTGCTGCGGCAACTCTTGCACTTCTGGTAAGTCCTAAACCATTGCTTGCACAAGTAGAGAACTGATTGGTACTGCTCTTTGGTACTGCTGAAGTTTCTGTAGAAGATCAGCTTGTAGAATATCAAGTGCATTAGTTATTTTCTGACTTGCAGGGAAAGCTGGATGCTATTGATGTGGGAAAAGCGGTAGAATTCGTTTTGTCCTGTATGAACTTTGATGGAGGATTTGGTTGTAGACCAGGTTCCGAGTCACATGCAGGACAGGTGAGTTTCTCTTTATGTGGAAACAGTTTAAAGTAGCTAGCAGTACATACGGCCTATAAATGTTTCTTTACAACATCTATCAGTGAGGACAATTAATGTACCTCTTTTTTCCCAAATGCCTGGTTCTAGTATCCTAATTCAAATAAATGAATAGATGTGTAGCCTAATCTGAGAAGGCGAGTCGAGACTCGAGAGTTTAGTCTAGGTGGAAAAAAAGATCATAACGAAACAACTTTTAGGACTGTATTTCAGTCTTCACGTAGTGATGTTGAAATTACTAGCTCCAGGATTTTTAGAGAATTTAAAATGGTTATCAGTGGAGACAGTGGACAAGATTTATCAATGTTTCTGACACAGGTCATAATGAGACATAAAGGTCAATCGTATAGTCTGTTTGAGATTTATCAGCCAATGAACCCAAATAAAAATGAGACATGAATCCTATCAAGCATTACTTAATTTTTTTAGGCAAGTCGGTTTTAAGATGACATACCTAACTTAGTAATGGGAATATTTATCAGCTAGTATCAGTAGTGTTACACTCTGTTATTGGTGACAGTGAATTCTGAAAAATTCTCAGTAAAATCTACTTGAAAAGAAAATGCAGTAGTATAATTGGAAAAAAAATTAAGGGATCCCCTGAGGAAAACAATCTAAATAACTTCCAACAGGAAATTTACACAATTTAAATAATTTTAATTTTAAATTTACCTTTCCTGGTTTTTATTTCTTTTCATGGAAGAATTTGTTGCACTTAACCTGGACATGTGAAAAAACTAAACTTTTAATGCTGTTGCAGTTACCTATTTATTTTGCATAATTATGGTGTGTAATGCCATAGCCAGGATTCACCTCATCACACAATAATGCTAGAGGCATTTTGTTGACAAGTGTTTGGTTTCCTGCCCCTTCTTTGTTTAAAATCAGGAAAAAAAGTTAAATCTGTTACATGTACTTACCTTTTAGTTTTATTTACAGTAGTGTAGACCATATAGTCTAAATGGCGGGACCATATTCTAGTGTTTCAGGAAGTCAATTCAATAGCTGAACCCACTCTGTTCGCAGTTAGCATTTCCTGTGAGGATTAGATCTGTTGTGCTTATTAACATACTCCTTAAAAAGGTCTCTCTTTCACCTCCATGGAAGTTCAGTGGTTTTCTGGGAATATTGCCAAATCTGGTCTCCTTTTATGACCGCATGACCTGCCTAGTGGATGAGAGAAAGGCAGTGAATATGACTACCTAGATTTGCATAAAGCCTTTGACACACTTTCCCACAGCATTTTCCTGGAGAAGCTGCAGCCCACAGCTTAGACTGGTGCAGTGTTCGCTGGGTGAAAAACTGGCTGCGTGGCCGGACCCACAGAGTAGAGGGGAATGATGTTAAATCCAGTTGGCAAAGGGTCACAAGTGGGATTCTTCAGGGCTCAGTTTTGGGGCCGGTCCCGTTTCATGTCCTCATCCGTGATCTGGACAAAGGAGTCAAGCGCATTCTCAGTAAGTTCACAGGAAGGACCAGTTTGTATGGGAGCATTGATTTACGTAAGGGCAGAAGGCTCTGCAAAGGAGTCTTGACCGGCTGAATCCATGGGCCAAGGCCAACTGTGTGATGTTCAACGAGGCCGAGTGCCAGGTCCTGCACTTGTGTCACAACAACCCTGTGGAATGCTCCAGGTTTGGGGAAGAGTGGCTGGAAAGCTGCCTAGCAGGGAAGGACCTAGGGGTGCCGGTCGACAGGAGCTGAACATCAGCCCAGGTGGGCAAGAAGGCCTGTACCAGCTACAGTGTGGCCACTGGACCGGGACAGTTGCTGCTGTCCCCTGTGCTGGCACTGCTGGGGCACCTCCAGTCCTGAGGGCAGTTTTGGGCCCATCACTTCCAGGACATTGTGATGCTGGAGCATATCTAGAGAAGGGTAATGGAGCTGGGGGAGGGTCTGGAACATAAGGCCTATGAGGAGCATAGGATACTGGACTGTTTAGTCCCGAGAATAGAAGGTTCAGGAGAGACTTTACTGTTCTACAACTATCTGAAAGGAGGTTGTGGCAAGGTGGGGGTCAGCCTGTTCTCCCAGTCAGTTAGTAACAGGACAAAGGAAAATGGCCTAAAGTTGCACTGAGGGAGATTCAGGTTGGATGTTAGGAAAAATTTCTTCACTGAAGGAGTGGTTAAGCATTGGAACAGGCTCCCTAGGAAAGTGGTGGAGTCTCCATCCCTGGAAGTGTTCAAAAAATGAGTAGATGTGGCACTTCATGATACGGTTTAGTGTTACTTGGTGCTATTAAGTTAAAGGCTGGACTTGATGATTTTAGAGGCCTTTTCTAATCTTAATGATTCTATGATTCTTGGCTTTTTGTGCTTTGCTGCTTTCTTAGTGACCACATGAAATGCAACCGAAGTATGCTGTTGCACTGTAAATGTTATCTCCCAGGAAAAAACTATGAATTTAAAATTAATTACTAAAAGGGGATTACTCAATGCAGATACATTACATGGCACTGTGAAAGTAAGTGCAACATGACTGAACACATATGGGATTGCCAAGATAGTTAATCATCTGGGTTAGCCTGTTTCTGCTAGGGAATTCATTTAAGTCTTTAGTTTACTCTCTGCAAGCATTAGGGTAAAAGGCAGGTACAGGAACAAACCGTAGACTGGATGCGTAATTTTGGTAAAGGCCATATCCAGCCTGCAGAAGTCAGTTTTACTACTCTGGCTTGAGAGTCTGTGTTTTAAAAATAAAATTATTTGGCTCTGTCAGATCTCCTAGGATCACTTTCCAAACCTTGTATTAGTGTCTTATATTGGTAAAATACTGCTGCTGTGTAACTAAATTGTGTTACTGGTACTTTTTACAAAAGCAATTGTAACAATAATATACTTTTCCAAAGGAAAAGACATTGAAACTAAAAGCTGAAATGCGTGTGTGCTTATTTTGCATTGTTTACATGACTGTATTGCTGCTTTGAGATCTTCCTGCATTTAGTCTGCTAAGATATACTTAGTTTTTAAATACACAAAAAATTTATGTCTGTAATTTTAGATCTATTGTTGCACAGGATTTCTGGCTATAACAGACCAGTTGCATCAAGTAAATGTTGACTTGCTGGGTTGGTGGCTTTGTGAACGTCAGTTACCTTCTGGAGGTCTCAACGGACGACCAGAGAAGGTATTGAGAGGCTTCTTTGTTCAAACCTCAATAGAGATTGTTTTTTCTGAAGCTGAACTAATTTGGCAAAATGTCATGACTTCTATAAAACATTTAGTAAACTTTTCAAAGAGGTCAGGCCTTCATCCTGATTCATTCTTTTGTTGCTAACACTTGTCATGCAGTCCTTAGTCATGCTTTGTTTGATTCCTCAGTGTAGGAAAGTCCACATACTGAAGGATGTCTTGCTGACCACTTGAACCATTATCCTGTTAAACTGGGTCTTGAATATATTCTGATTTGGGAATGATCTTTTCTATAGGCTTTGTATGGAAATTACTGTTTTACTGGATGTAAATCCTGAGTGTCGTAGTGTTCCACATCACACTAAAAAGTTGTGTAACCTAGAATAATCTCTGGCAAATAGATAATCAACCAGCAGATTCCCCTGCTTCCCCCCTTCCCCCCAAAATACAAGTAGTTGATGTGAACTTCTTTGTATTTCCTCATGAAAAAAGTGCTGTAGTTTTTCAGCCTCTCTCACAGAAGGTGAAGTCTTTAAAAATCACATTCTTGTGGCCTTGTTTCTTGAAGAAGGGAAGAAGTTTGAAAAAGATACTTTCCCTTCCTTAAAAAAGAAGCCCACTGAAAGGAGACTCTGTCAAGAAACTCTTTTACTCCAAAGACACTCTGAAGTGTTGTGTCTCTGCAACAGTATTATGACAGCACACCTGGTAATGTGCAGAATTACCAGTAAAATTTGCAACATTACATTTAAAACCAAATCAAATATTAATCTGCTTCTCTGCTTGCCAGCTACCTGATGTATGTTATTCATGGTGGGTGCTAGCTTCTTTGAAGATGATTGGTAGGATACAGTGGATTGACAGAGAGAAACTGCGCTGCTTTATTTTGGCTTGCCAGGATGAGGAGACTGGAGGATTTGCTGACAGACCAGGAGACATGGTAAGTAATATTTTTTTCTAAAAAGAAAAACACACATAAAAATTTCAACTGGAAATTTCAAGTTTTGTTTGAGTGTAACCCAAGGTAGGTTTTGCGGAGGCTGCAGTTTACTCTGAAGGAAGAATAGGGTAGAATTGCCATCGAAGGCGTACTTGGGGTACACAGACTTCATAACGCACTTGTATCCCCCGATGAAGTCAGTTGCCGTTCCTTACAAAATCTGGCTTGGTTCTCATAACACATGCAACACAAACCATTTCTCACAAGACCATTTGGGCGATCTGTGAAAAACACTGTGTTTGGCGGTGGGTTTTCTAGGAGCGTGTGGGTGTTTTGGGTTTATTATTTTGTTTTGTGAAATGATCTGCAAGCTAAAATCTGGTGTAGGTTAAGTAGTCCTCAGCTCTCTTGGTGGTTTTGTCTGATCTAAATAAATAGTAAGTTTTTATTAGGAATTCCTATACTCTAACTTTCATTCTTTGCTAGGCCAGCCACTGAATAAATCTTCTAGCTGACATTTGTCTAGCTAAGGGAGGAAGAAACTTTTGTGATAACATCGTCAAGAGGCTGGTGTTAGGGATTTTTTGCTTGTTGAGAGAGCAGTTATGATTTAGGCAGTCTGTTCTCTCTGGTTTCAAGTGGAAGTAATTGAGATTGTCCCAGTGAAATGGCAAATCAAGTTTGTGTCTTTCAAGAGTGCTGGACAGATGAAATAAAAAGTATTATGAGACTTTGTTACAGTTCCTATTGAACACTTGGCTTATTTATTAATGGTCTGGGAAGGTGTTAGCTGTTTTTACTGCAGCTGCGCATGTCTGCTCCCTTCTCCACAAATGCATTAAAAAATGAAGTAATTTTTTTTTTTTTTTTTGCAAGCAGCTACTTTATTCCCAGTTGGGGGAGAAATCTATTAACTCTGATCTGTCATTTGGAAAGAGGTTTTGTGTTCTTAAAATAGGAAGAGTTTTGTATTTCTAAGAAGCTTACAGGAAGACATTTTGCCTTTTCAGGATTCTCCAAGAAAAGCCCAGCACTTAATGTGTAAATGTTTTTCTAGCTTTGAGTACTGAAATGTTTATGTCTTCTTGAAAGAGCAGCTCTGCAGAGCCTCTTCCCTACATCTAATGAGAGCACATTTGAGAGAATTTTTCCATGTTATATTAGCAGTCATTTCGTATTATTTTTACCTGTCTTCGATTGTTGAAGTGTAGAAATGTCTACTCCTTGTAGAAATGTTGATGCCCAGGTTTTTGTTTTGGGGGATTTTGTTTGGGTTGCTTTTTCATTTGTTTGTTTTGTGGCACGGAGAGGGAGTGATGGGGGAGAGGGGGTGGTGGTCATAGGAGTAGAGGTTTGGGGGGGGTTTTGGTTTTATTTATAGTTCTGGGAGGTTTTCTAGCAAAATAGGTTGCTGCTTCCCTCTCAGGGTTTTGCAGCACAGCTCAAATATGTATTTGGAGATCATTAAAGAGCATTATGACATTGCTAAAGATCAGATGGGGAATTTATGGAAGCAGTACCTGTAGATGTTCCAGTTAACTTTAAAAATGTTAATTATCTTTGCTTCTACCACCCTGCGATATTGCATGCTAATAGACAAATGCGAGTGCTTTCTGTCAACTCAGAGTTGAAAATTGTCTTAGCAGCAGATAACTGACAAGCGTTCCTGAGTCAATCATAGTATTGTAAATGCCTGCTGTGGAAATTGTCTTGCCTGTCAACACATGTTAGCACGAATGAAAGTTTATTAATTTGTATTGTCTTCCCCGGCCATGGAGATCTTCAGTTCTCTTGCTGGCAAACAAAAGTTTGATTCCATACGAGTGAGAAACTGATTGGCTTTTGGAAACAGACACAAGCTTTCTTTTCTCTCCCAGGTGGATCCATTTCACACCTTATTTGGAATTGCTGGACTATCTTTATTAGGAGAGGAACAAATTAAGGCCGTCAATCCTGTCTTTTGTATGCCAGAAGATGTCCTTCGAAGAATAAATGTACAGCCTGAGCTTGTAAGCTAAGCCTTGAAGAGACAAAATATTTATATGACCAGTTGCTTTGGTTTTACTGATTTATAATATCATCTGTGAAACTGTCAGCATATTCTTTCAGATGTGTTTACATTATGGAAGCAAAGCAATAGCTTTGCTGTGGACTTTATCACTTTATAAATTGTATCAGAACAGGCTGGTTCTCATAATCTGAGTGTAACATGTTCTTTGGTTGTATTCTAAAATGTGTAGAAACATTCCTAATCTGTACCTAAATGTATGGGCCTTGGCTTTTTCTTTTTTTAATATAATATCCAAATCAAAACTTGACTGTGTGAATGTTTAACTTTTCTATTCCTGTAATATCAACCATGCTAGTACTGGTCTTCACACAGGCCTCTTTTGATGGTGGATCATGCAAAGCACTTTAAAAGAATAGTAAAAAAAAAAACCAAAACCAAAAAAAACCAATAAAATCCTACCCAAGCCACACACTTAATCCCACACACTTACGTATTTAATTCTTCCCGTCCACATTTGCCATCACTTTCCTATACTGAAAAACAGCTGCTTCTTCTCACAGTAAGTGATACCGGTAAAACTATAGTTACGGTTCTTTTAAATATATCATCATAAATATAAATATAAATATAAATATATCATTTATTGATGAGTCCCTTAGACAAAATTCCACTGATGCTTGAAATATAGCATACATTGAGTACGTATAGTGAAACTTGCTAACATCTAGCATTCTAGAGGAGGTCTCTGTCAGACAGTGACTGGTAATAGAATATAGAGTTGATTCTAAATTTGTTGCTGGGTTGAAATCCTGCTTTTGTAGCTTTTAAGACACTACTTGTCAACACTTGATTATGATGTAATTGAAAATAAAACTAGCTGTGGAAAATAATTGTTCTCTGAAGGGTGAAATCCTCTTTGTCTTCATAGAAGTGCTAAAATTTCCTCTTAATTTACATTCCACAAATCCTAGCTGAGACTGAACAGTATTCCACTTGTAATATACAGTAAAAGGTAATCATGAAGGGGAGGAAGTCTTTGATAATCTCTGTACTTATGCTTAAGTAAGGCCTAAAGTTGTTTGACCTGTACTTCACTCAGCAGAGATAGCCAGCCAAGATTTGACCTGCACAGTTTTCATACTAGCAGAACTATATATTGATGTGTAGTCATTTAAAATAAAAACCCAAACTCACTGAATACTGGTTTAGGCTACAATATTGGGAATTAATTTGGTAATTGTAAAGATGACTGTAGCCATGACCAGCTTTTGAACCAACTTCAGTCACAGTAACACAAGTGCCTTTTAGCACTTCATAAGTCAAGGTTTTATCGTGAGTACAGCAAAATAGCCCAAAGTCCAGTTTGGCTGAAGAGAGTGCCGTAGGCACGGCAGTCAAGTGAATGGTTGAGCTTTTTCTCCTCTTAAAGGTGTGTCATTATATCATTCTTGTAGTTCTGCAGGAAAAGAATGCCTCAAGTGGGAGAGGGTTATAAAGCTATACATTTACTAACACCTCGAAGGACCAAGAACCAGCCTTAAAATGGTCTATTCCTTCTCTCCAGTTTCATGTCCCCCTTTACACCTCCACCACCATCCCAAAAAGTATAGTCTCTTCCTGCTTCTGGCAATTCTGAAATCCCACATCATTGTTGCACCACGACTACAGACCTTGAATTAACTTTCTCCTATCAAAATGTTGACTCTTAAATTATCAGAAATCTGACAGGTCTCAAATTGCCATGCTCTGTCTGGCGTAGCCTTGCCAGCATCTCCCGATTCCAAAATCCAGGTCAAGAAAGGCATCTTTCACTGTCCCAAAACATGTACCCAAATTCCATTCACTGCATCTCATGCAGAATTTTCAAAGACAAAAATCAAATGCAACGTCTAGCCTCAAAACTTTTGAGCAAACCTTCCTTCAGAATAACTGGAGCGATCTGGGTCCCTTGCAGTGGTGACTTGGTTCAGAAATAGCTGAGCATTTGAATTACACTAATGGAGGTGAGAGGAATGGCAGAGCAGGCCGTGTGGAGTAGGTGAATGCTTATGGGCGTAGTGGACATCTTGTCTCTTTGGCTTTTTAGGCACCACAGGAGATGCTGTGCAACAGGTGAGTGGAGAATCGTCCACTAGTGAGGACAGTATTTTTATGGAAGAGGTCAGTGTTGGCTAGCATGACCTCCAGCCCTGTGTTTTTGCAAATGATGAAGAGGCAACCTACCTGCCGATTGCAGTGGCATCCAGTTAAATTGATGCGGCCCTTCTTGAGGATGGATTCTGACGCACAGCCCTCTGAAAGTGAAGTTGAAGGGCCAGTGGTCTGAGGGGTAAGGGGAAGAGACTGCAGAGTGGGACGGGCGAGGTGCTTAAGTCAGTGCAATGGTGAGGGGTGTTCAGCATCAGTCATGTTTTGGTTGCCGAGAGCAGGTGTGGGATTCATTCCACATGAGGCGACCATGTGCTGGGCACGGCAGTTCCAGCCTGTGTCCGGCCTCGTCCGGCGGCATCTTTCCAAATGCAGAGTTGTTTTTTCTGCATACGGTAGTCTTGCATATTACGGTCACGTCGTGCTACGTGTAGCCTGTGTGTGCTCGGGGCGGAGCTGCACAAGCTCAAAACACTGCCGGTACTGCGGCCCCGCTGGGCCCCGCCCCACCGCGCCTCAGCCATGCCAGCGGCCCGCCCGCTGCTCTCGGTCAGGGATCCCGCGCCTCCCCTGCTCGGCACGGCCCGCCGCAGCAGGTCTCAGGCGCGGGCCAGGCCGGGGCGGTTCTGCGGGGCGGGTCAGGGCTGTGTGGAGGGCGTGGGCGCCCCGCCTGCCGGCTTTCCGTGGCGAAAGTGGCCCTTGGGCGCGGGAGCGCTTCCGGCGCAGCGGCATCGCCGTCACCCTCACCGTCATCGCCGTGATCACCACCATCATGACAACGCTCCGCGCCTTCACCTGCGACGACCTCTTTCGATTCAACAACATGTGAGCGCCGGCTGAGTCCTTTCCCTGTCCCCGAGCACCTGCGCGCTTCTCCACCCCGCGGGGTCCTCGGGGCGCCCCGCCGGCCGGGCGGGCCCGGGCGCGGACCCGGACCCGTGGTGAGCGCCGCTCTCTCTTCCCCCACAGCAACCTGGACCCGCTGACCGAGACCGTATCCTTCCCGCCGGCGCAGGGGCGCGGGGCCGGGCGCGGGCGGGGCAGCCGTGGCGGCCGCAGTTGCTCCTTAACCGAGCGCCCAGTACGGGATTCCCTTCTACTTGCAGTACCTCGCGCACTGGCCCGAGTATTTCATCGTCGCCGAGGCGCCCGGCGGGGAGCTGATGGGTTACAGTGAGTGCCGGTTACTCCGGCGGTAACGTCTCCCTTCGTTGCCTGTTTCGGGGATTATAACGCGGGAGCTTTTCTTACTCTTCGCGTTTACCGAAAATCCAACATGGAAGAGGAACGCTGCGTGGCATCTTTCCTTTTCATACACGTCTTAGGGTATTATGCAGGACTCATGGCAGTAGCTTCCAGTTTGATGTTCCTAGTGCAGCGAGGAGCCTTGGCTGCGGTGACATCCACCCGTATTTGGTGAATGGATATTTCTATAATCTGGAATTAAGTCCATATGCTCCCTACACGTAGTCAAAGTGCTGGGCTTGCATTTTGCATTGCCCTGTAAGGGAAAGCTCTGGGCCTGGATGTCATTTGCTAATTTGTTGTGGAATATTTGTGTTTTTCAGAAATCATGCCAAAGAGAACTGCCAGGAGGTGGGGTGGGGCAGAGTAATGGTTTTCGCAGGCACCCAGGAAATAAACTATTTGACATACTAAAGCTGAAAGTATGTGTGCTGTATAGAACATTTCTCTGTACCCACCACACTTGTTACTTATTAGCAGTGACTGTGATATCTATAAAAGCACGGGGTGGAAGTGTGAATGTTCATTAATAAACTAACATTGGATCAGCCCAATGTAGAAAGAAGAGAAACTAGAAAGAAGCCCCCCAAAACACCATCCGTGCCTCCACTTTTTTTTTTTCCCTTTTTCCCGTTGTGTTTGCAGGGCCTTAGCTTTCTATTGCCAGATCGGCAAAGCTTCCCGAGCTCTATTCTCCCATAGTGTCCGAGAGTCTCAAATAGTTGCTGGGATGGTAGTTTCACGTTTCAAGCGCTCTGCTCCTCCCCTATTTTAGTCAGATGTTAAATTTTGGTTCAGTGAAAGACTCGTGAGAATTGGTTAAAATTTACATTTGGAAGTCACTTCAAGCAAGGAGTTTGCAAACTTGTTTGGTGGTTTTTTACTCTAGTAAAGAAACTGCTGTAGTATTTGAGCAGAATTACATTTTTAGTGGCTGCTGAATCATAGAGCGATCCCTGTTTTAGCCTTTACCACGACCATTGTAATGCTTGTTTATCCATGGCTTATTCCTCTCACAAAGTTGTCTTGCTGCGGGCAGTGCATTACTCCAGAGGTGCTGCTGCACTAATGCTCTGTATGTTCACAGTCATGGGCAAAGCCGAAGGCTCTGTGGCTAGGGAAGAATGGCACGGACACGTTACCGCTCTCTCTGTTGCACCAGAATTTCGACGGCTGGGTTTGGCTGCTAAATTGATGGAACTCCTGGAAGAAATTTCAGAAAAGTGAGTACTATGTCTATCTTTAAATTTATCTTTTAAAGTAATATTTTAAAGTAGCATTTCTACAGACACCTGTCCCTGGTTTATGTGGCAGAATTTTGCTTTACGTAGTGTTCTGATTTTCTGAAATTCCTCATAGCTGGAGAAAAAGAGTTACGAAAATTGCTTAGCAGTTCAAAATGTCAGGGTTTCTCTGAAAGCTGACTTGCCAGAGCGAGAAGGATGTAGCCTGAATTCCAGTAGAGATTCTGTGTAAAAGAACATCTCTTGACAGGGAAAGAGCTTTGTGAAACATCAGCACTGTTTCCTGTAGGGCCTCTAACATACTTGTTTAGTAACTGTGGGCTTTGTGCAATGCCCTCAGGCACTATCCTGAACAAATTTTGTTCTGCAGAGTGTCTTAGCTTACTTGTCATCCCGTGCTTGCTTACTTGTAGCTGAGAAAATTTAGTCTAGTGTCAGATGAACCTACTGGGAAATGTCCTTAACTGATTCTGGTAGGGCAACCGCACTACGGTTGGTAAAACTGGGAAACAGGACGATGTTTTAAAAAATTTGCCTTACGAAATTAAGGGTCTATCATCTCTTGTTAGGCAACTGAATTTCGTGACTGATTCCACTCCTCCTAATCCAAGCAATCTAAAATGTGGATATTTTTAATCATATCATATGGATTTAGGCCTTTGGAGTTGTTTAGCTTGTCCTGTTCTTTCTGTTCAAATTTCTGAACCCACTGACTGGTGTAGAAGGGCTGTGCGACAAAAATAAAATGAAATCCATGTCTATATTTGAATTTTACCTTGGTAAAGGAGTGTATCTGTTATTACATTGCGAAAGGTGTTTGATTAGTGTACTACATCAGACTTGCTTTGTTTTCATTACAATTTATGGGTTGTTACTTAAAAATACATTTACCTACTGTTCCTTAATGTGGTTTTGTTTATTTGTTTGTTTGTTTTTTTCCTCCCCTGCTAAAGAAAGGGTGGATTTTTTGTGGATCTCTTTGTGAGAGTATCAAATCAGGTTGCTGTAAATATGTATAAGCAACTAGGCTACAGTGTATACCGGACAGTCTTAGAGTACTACTCAGCTAGCAGTGGGGAGCCAGATGAAGATGCTTACGGTAAGATCTTGTTCTGTCTCAAATTGAATGGAACAATTCTCCTGTTGAGGGTTTCTGGGCTTGTTTGTAAGACTGTTATTTTTTTTTTTGGTATATGAAACAATTGCTGATTAATGGGATTTTTGTATCCTCCTTTAGATAACTTTTCCTACTTAAGATTGTATCAGTTACAAAACTTAATCTCGCCATTTACACATTTGTAGCATCTCTGGCAAAATCAAATGCAGAACGAGGATAAACAAGAAGGAATGTCAGCGCTTTCTTCCTTTTAGCCCATAACAGGGACTCAAAACTTTGTTTTTCTCAGATGTCTACCTATAAATTAACAACTATCAATGTTCAACAGTGGCAGAGAACTGGGTGACATTTTCAATTTAAAAGGGAAGGAACATGAAAATTTAAGTATGTTAATGTTAATTTTGTTAACAAAAGTGAACTACCAGGTGCTTCCTCTTTCTAGATCCCTTTTTTAATTATCCTCCCAAAGGCCCAGTCTGTGTATCCTTTCTGTTGCACTATTTATTTAATCTGCAGGAGCACTGTGAAATACAATGGCTTGGATAGACACCTACCACTTTAGCCTGTCATTTCCTTTCCTTTCAGCTGAGTTTCATGCAGTGTTTTATATCAGTTGATATCACGGCCATTGAACAATATTAAGGACCTTAGTGTGTCCTGAGTAGAGCAACCAAGACGGTGAGAGGTCTCGAGGGCAAGATTTAGGAGGAGCAGCTGATGTCCATGAGTTTGCTCCACTTGGAGAAGAGAAAGCTGAGGCACGCCCTCATCACAGTTTATAGCTTCCTCCATGAGGACAGCAGGGGCGGGTGATCTCCTCACTCCAGTGACCAGCAACAGGACATGAGGAGATGGAGCAGAGCTGTGTCAGGGAATGTTCAGAGTGGATATTAGAAGGCTCTTCACTGAGAGGGTGGTTGGTAACTGCAATGGTCTCTCCAGGAAAAGGGTCATGGCACCAAGCGCATCAGAGTTCAAGGAATGTCTGGACAATGCTCCTGATCATACACAACAGTTTTAGGTAGTACTGTGAGGAGCAGGGCAGGGAGTTGCATCCTTATGGGTCCCTTCCAACTTGAGGTAGTCTTATGAATCTAGGAAATTTTCTTGATTAAAAATTACCTTATTTTAATGGAGAATTCACTTAATACAGCTTTGTACAATGACTGCGTTACTATAGTAACATTTTTTCCTTTTGCTATAGATATGAGAAAAGCTCTTTCCAGAGATACAGAGAAGAAATCAGTCATACCTCTGCCTCATCCTGTGAGGCCAGAAGACATCGAGTAACTAAGCTGTGGTTCTTAGGCAATTTACCAAGTGTCAGCTCCCATCTCCTGTAACCCCCAACAACTTATGGATAAGAAGTTTTAGGCTGAATGTTTTTCCCATAAAATACTAAAAAGCAATGTTGAGAACCCGACTAACACTGCTTCTATTGGTAATGGCTGTATACTACCACACTAACTCTCTTATTTTTCCTTTCACATATCAGAGATTTGGAGACAATTAAAATGGAATTACCTCCTGTATGGTCTTTTCCTGGTTTTCTTTGAAATCAAAATACCTGAATTCAGTAACAGTAAAAACTCTTCAAATGCATTTATTCATGACCACTGAAAATGCTGTACAATACCCAAGAAACTTAGCACCACTGGAGCCCTCGGCGGATCACCTGGGACCAGTGCCATGTCCCCCTTGGTCCCAGCAGCTCCAGGCGGGCCGGGCAGTGGGAAGGTGCTGCCGTGCTGGCCGCGGGACTCGCGACACAGTTTGGAGGAGCCAGGGAGGGAGCGGTGCCAGGCCAGCACTTCCATCTGGCACAAGATGGATCCATCTTCCATCCAGGGGTCCTCTGCAAAACACACATCCCAGAGATGGGAACACAGTGATGGGCACTGGGATGCCCAGGCAGGGCTTGGTTGGGCACAGAGAAAGCTCTGCCCACAGCTCCTCAGTGATGGGCTGCTCTAAACAGGCACCCCTGAGATCCTTCACCCCAGACAGATCCCACCAACACCCCAAAAATACCCCAAGAAACTGTCTGTGTTTGTGTAGGGGCTCAGTCAGCAATTCACAGTGCTCTCAGAGCTCCCACATACACCCAGGTGTGTCCTACCCACCGTGAATCCCTTCCTTTCCAGCCTCATAACTGTCACACAACAGCAGGGTTAAAGCCAAGGGAATCTTCCCTCACAAAAAGTAAATACCAAGCAATAGCCCTTGGAGATTCCTTAAAAGAAAAAATTGAAGTCTGATATAGTTTTGTTTGGATTAAGCTTAGAGTTTTTCAGGGACCCAATCAGATCCAATGGTATAATATGCAGAATAAAGTAGGAAAAGGTTTTCCACAGCCATCATCACCTGGCATAGCTGTGTTACTCCTGAACAAATATTTCAAAATAAACCCAGAGGGTCTTGATTTACCGGATGTTTGGCATTACACACAGATTGTAGGTGAATGGGAAATCGTTACCTTCAGAGCTGTCAGTCCACCACTAGCATTTACTGCAAAACATTAAAAGAACCAGTTACAGCTGACAGCAGACTGGATTGAAGCCGTGCAGGAACAGACATTTAGAATCTACTTTGCTTCAGTGAGGCTTCGACACACACGCACACCTCATTAAAATAATACCTGTCCATTATTGTGGAGGTGATAAAAATCTGTTTTCTCAAAACAACAAAGATCAACTTTCACAATCCATTTGCTAAATAGGTGGTTGTAGTGGTTTCAGTTCGCTTATTCAGGTTTGTGGCTAAATGGTAGCACACTTACTTATATTTGCTTGGTTGCTTGTTGTGAGATGAGGATTAGGAGTAGGCAAAGCAGGCTCAAACTTTATAAAGTTCAAAGAAGTTTTATTAATATACTTAAGACAAAGGGAAAAGAAAAAAAAACTCAAGAAAAACTAGAACAAACTCTTTAGACCACCTCTCCTTCCCCCACCTCTCTATTTCATTCTCCTTGACAACATACAAAAGACAACACTTTGACCTCTAGTCAGTTTACCACCTCAGAAACAGCTCTTGTTCCAGTTAATTTAGGGAGAGAAGTTTCTTTTGCTTACACTATGGATTTTCTGTAAGAAAAATACAGTTTTTATGGGCCTTCTGCCTCACCATTAGCCGCTGCCCGGAGCAAAGTCCAGCTTAATGGTGGATCCCTCCCACACCAGTAGCCTTCCCACAGCCACAACGGTGGGTTATGAACAGTCCACAGGGTACCCGTTTTAAGGATGCACAGTTCAATTGCAGCAAGAAAGAAAATCCCTTCTTCTGTGCTTAGCAACACAGGTTCTCCTGACAACTCAGGTTCTCTAGCATTCTCCCCGGGACCAGGGCTCTGGATCACAGCCTCTCCTCTCTCTTGGTTCTAGTTTCTCATCAGGCTGTACTTTTTCAACACTTACTTGTCTGTACTTAGGTAATTCAGTTCATTGGCTGCAATAAGAACCTCACATCCCTCTTTGGACTATATCTTCATATATTACAGAGAATTTATTAGCTCAGTCCCCAACCATGGTTCTCTAAAAGAGTTTTCAGCTTCACTCTTGAAGCACTTCCCATGCACTTCTTTATAAGTATCAGTTCTGCTTTCCTCACTGACTGTAAAGTCTCTGTGCTGCACTGTGTAGGTGTCCTCATTCGTTCCTCTCTCTGCGAGGAAGGATGGGTGTCTGTGAGTTTAGTCCAGGCATGGAGAGAGTTAATCTCTGTCTCTCTCTCTCTCCGGCAGTGTGAGGATCACGTGCTCTTTGCCGGGCTGTTTGAACAGGTCCGAGCTGCATGGCAGAAGCTCTCAGAGTCTCTGCTTGGCTCTGCCAAGCTGGCTCGGCCTGGTAGGGCCATCTGGGCCCGGGGTGACAGGGCAGGGCCTGGCCCGAGCTGGATGGAGCCTGGCCTGGTCCTTGCCTGGCCCGGCTCTCTCTCTTGTGTAGCTGACACACCGGCTGAGCTGGATCTGCTGAAAATTCCAATCGTTTCCTCCCCCATGCCCAGCTGCAGTGGCACGGCTGCCATAAAACCTTCCTTCCCCCCGCCTTTGGAAGGAGGCGGGGGGAAGCTGAGGCCTTACCAGCGAGAGAAGCAGGAGCTGCTCCTCTCCACACAGCAGCAGCAGGTCTAAAGAGGAAGAGCTTCAGAGAGTCTCTGCTTATATATGGTTTTTTCCTCGAAGGTGGATCAACTTTTTAATTGGTTTACCTACCTATCAATCCTTAAAACTACCTGATTATTGGCTCTCTCTCGCAGGAAGGAAGTTGTATTCCTTCCTGCAGCACAGATCACTTCCTAGATTTTAACCCCTCTGGCCTAACCCAGGACAGTGGTATGTGAAATTACTTCCCCTGACAATGAGCATTCTGGGGGGACAGTACATGCACAGCATAACATAACAGGAAATTTGAAATAAGAGCACACAGGGCATTATTAAGTGTCGCCATTTGTTAGTGCTGACATACGGGACTTATCACAGTCCCTTTAGGGTTGATGTTAAGTTTATCATTTTTACAAGGATAGAGTAGTGTTAAATATCACCGTGGGAAGGTATGATTGTTATTTAAAAGAAAATTGCTACAAGATACAAAGGGTCACGTCTATGGTTGGCGTGACAAGCCGGTACTGCCTCTTTCAGGACGGCAGAGTGATCCCAAATAAAATCATAAAATCACCATTGGTTGGGAGTGACCTTAAAGATCATTTTGTTCCAGCCCCCTGCCAAAGGCAGGGACACCTTCCAGTAGATCAGGACGCAAATAATCTAGGAGCCTTCATGCTGTATCCAAACAAATTCTCACATGCTGCTAAAAAATCCTCCAAAGCCAATAAAAGCTGTGAAACCAAAAATAGTGTTTACACCTGCCTCAAGAAGCATGAGCACAAATTAATCTCGCGCTTTGATATACACAAATTCCGTGGCCAAAGCTAAGGGCTTGCCCTTGAGTTCAGAATATCCATTAAATGGATCATCACCATCTTCATGATTTCCTATACTTTACTACTTCACATCCTTCTCCACAAGCAGATTGTTATCAAAACCTCTCTAAGTACTAGGGAGATAGAAAGAATGAGAATTAGAGCAGAAACTAGGAGAAAAGTACAAAGAGCATTTCAATGCCTGCATTTTGGGAGGCTTGTCCTGGAACACAACATTGGATCAGCAGACCTGGGAAGCAAAGGATGCAGCTCTTTCTACCCAGGAAGATGGTCTGCTTTTAATTATTCTTCAGCAGCATGTGTTGAAGAGCAATTTTTTTTCCTTTCTTTTTTTTTTGGTAGATAAATGGACTGCTGTCCTTGCCTTCTTATGAATGTTCCCACACAGTTCCGGGCACTTCCGGGTCCCCCCAGGTGCGACCCCGCGTGGGGGGGGAGGGGGGAGAGTTGGGGGGGTGGGGGAGGGGAGTGACCGGAACCCCCCATGTCACTCCAGGGGGGGTCATTGGTCACTGTCCATCACTCCCTGTCACTCCAGGGGGGGTCTTTGGTCACTGTCCATCCCCTGTCACTCCAGGGGGGGTCTTTGGTCACTGTCCATCCCCTGTCACTCCCGGGGGGGTCTTTGGTCACTGTCCATCCCCTGTCACTCCAGGGGGGGTCTTTGGTCACTGTCCATCCCCTGTCACTCCAGGGGGGGTCATTGGTCACTGTCCATCCCCTGTCACTCCAGGGGGGGTCTTTGGTCACTGTCCATCCCCTGTCACTCCAGGGGGGGTCTTTGGTCACTGTCCATCCCCTGTCACTCTGGGGATCACACCCGAGCCCCGTTTAGTACCAGTTTACCCGAGCCGGGTTTAGTCCAGGTTTACCCGAGCCTGGTTTCACCCCTTAGTTTAAGAAACCAGGTTCAACCCGAGCTGGGTTAAACCCCGTCCCCCCCACAGATCTCGGTGCGCGAGTTCAAGCAGCGAATCGCGGCCTCCGTGTTTAATCCCCGGTTTAACGAGCCCGGTTTAACCCAAGCCCGGTTTAAGTCCCGGTTTACCCGAGCCAAGTTTACTCCCGGTTTACCCAAGCCCCGTTTACTCCCGGTTTACCCAAGCCCCGTTTACTCCCGGTTTACCCAAGCCGAGTTTACTTCTGTGCTGAGCAACACAGGTTCTCTTGGCAACTTAGGTTCTCTAGTGTTCTTCCCGGGACCAGGGCTCTGGGTCACAGCCTCTCCTCTCTCTTGGTTCAAGTTCCTCATCAGGCTGTACTTTTTTAACATTTACTTGTCTTTACTCAGGTATTTTAGTTCATTGGCTGTAATTAGAACTTCACATCTCCCCTTTGGAGTATATTTTCATATATTACAGGGAATTTATTAGCTCAGTCCCCAACTATGGTTCTCTAAAAGAGTTTTCAGCTTCACTCTTGAAGCACTTCTCATGCTCTTCCTTTTAGGTATCAGTTCTGCTTTCCTCACTGACTGTAAAGTCTCTATGCTGCATTTATGTAGATGTCCTCACTCATTCCTCTTTCTGTGAAAGGAAAGATGAGTGCTTGTGAGTTTAGTCTAGGCATAAATAGAGTTAATCTCTCTCTCTCTCTCTCTCCCCCTGGCAGTATGACAATCACATGCTCCCTGCCAAACTGTTTGAACAAGTCTGAGCTAGATAGCAGAAGCTCTCAGAGTCTCTGTAGCCTGGCTCTGCGAAGCTGGCTCGGCCTCGTAAAGCTATCTAGACCCAGAGTGACAAGGCAGGGCCTGCCCCGAGCTAGATGAAGTCTGGCCCAGTCCTTGCCTGGCCCGGAGCAGGGGCCTGGCCCTGTCCCGTGTAGCTGACATACAAGTTGAGTTGTACCTACTAAAAATTCTAGCCGTTTCTTCTCTCATTCTCAGTTGCAGCAGCATAGCTGCCATAAACCTCCCTTCCTCCCCCCCCTCTCCTTTGAAAGGGGGGAAGGTGAGACAAGACAAAGCTTTACCCGAGAGAGAAGCAAGAGATGCTCTTCTCTACACAACAGCAAATCCAAAGAGGAAGAGGCTCAAAGAGTATCTACTTATATATAGTTTTTTCCCCGAAAGCAAATCAACTTTTCAATTAGTTCACCTACATATTCCTCCTTAAAACTACCTAATTATTAACTCTCTTTCCCAAGAAAAAAGTTCTATCCCTTCCTGCAGCATAAATTTTGACCCCTCCTGCCTAACCCAAAACAAACTTTTTGAATAGGATTTTTTTATTGGGGTTGTTTTTGATGGTGAAATAGGTTTAGGGGCAAATACGGCCGATTTTAAAGAATATTTTTGTCGATATGTTTTTATCTGTAACGTTGTTGATGTATTGTGGACGTGTTGGAGTTTTGGTTTATTTTAGCATAATTTGTAGGAGTTGAAATATTTGTTTCGGAGACAGTTGACGCTTAGAATGTGTGGGGTTTGGGGGCTTGTTCTAATGGGATTTAAAAAAATTTCTTGTAGGTAGGTTTGTTTTAGTTTTGAATAGGGTTAAATGGTGGGGGTTTCTTTCATGTCAGCAATGGAAATAGGTTTTGGGTTTCTGCGTGGTGATGGGATCAGCGTGCATTGTGTATTAGCGCTGAGGAAGGTTTCCTGTCTTTGTGGTTTTGATGTGTTAGGTTAATGAAGGTGTGTGGTTTAAAAGATGCCTGCAATGCACGAGAGCAGATGCTGCCGCGGCTGCTGCGAGTCGGCTCGCAAGGGCTCCCAGGCAGCCTGGCCCGAGGCGCGTCCCGGGGCTGAGCTCGGCGGCGGTGCTGCCGCCTGGTGGACAGAGAGCGGCGCTGCGGCCCCCCCGGCGCAGCGCCCGGCCCCCCGCCGCCGCTGTCCCCTGCTGGGTGCCGCGGGACAGCGGCGACGGCCGTGGCTGCCGAGCGTGGCGAGGGCGAGGAGCGGCAGCGAGCGGCGGTTTCTGTAAATGGAGGGGAGGGGAGGGGAGGGGAGGAGGGGGAGAAGGGCAAAGGTCCGCGGGCGGAGTCGAGCGGGGCCAGGGCGCTCCGAGGAGCGGCCACCGTGCGGGGCGGTGACCGAGACGAATGGCAGCGGCGGCGGCGGCCCGGCGGGGCCGGTTCGGGTGGGCGGGCGGGCGTCGGCGGCGCCGGGCGGGCGGGAATCGGGCGGGCGCCGACAGGCAACGGCGGGGACGGACGCCTCGGCGCGGTGCCGGGGGCCTTCGGCGTCCCGTAGCAAAGATGGCGGCAGGGCCGGAAGCGGCTTCTGCCAGCACTCAAGATGGCGGCGAGGAAGGGCGGAAGTCGCGGACCGCCACACCTAAGATGGCGGGGCGGCGAGGCGTGCGCTCGACCTTCCCAAGATGGCGGCGCCGAAAAAAGGCGGGAAAAAGAGGACCCCGGGGCGTCCCTCCGGCTGCCTGCGCGGAGTCCCGGCGCCGACGCGGACCCGCAGCGATTTCCCCGGCCTTTCCGGCTGAGCGGACGCGGGCTGTAGCGCCGGCGGCGCCGGGCGCGGGCGGGAATCGGGCGGGCGCCGACAGGCAACGGCGGGGACGGACGCCTCGGCGCGGTGCCGGGGGCCTTCGGCGTCCCGTAGCAAAGATGGCGGCAGGGCCGGAAGCGGCTTCTGCCAGCACTCAAGATGGCGGCGAGGAAGGGCGGAAGTCGCGGGCCGCCACACCTAAGATGGCGGGGCGGCGAGGCGTGCGCTCGACCTTCCCAAGATGGCGGCGCCGAAAAAAGGCGGGAAAAAGAGGACCCCGGGGCGTCCCTCCGGCTGCCTGCGCGGAGTCCCGGCGCCGACGCGGACCCGGCGTGATTTCCCCGGCGTTTCCGGCTGAGCGGACGCGGGCTGTGGCGCCGGCGGCGCCGGGCGCGGGCGGGAATCGGGCGGGCGCCGACAGGCAACGGCGGGGACGGACGCCTCGGCGCGGTGCCGGGGGCCTTCGGCGTCCCGTAGCAAAGATGGCGGCAGGGCCGGAAGCGGCTTCTGCCAGCACTCAAGATGGCGGCGAGGAAGGGCGGAAGTCGCGGGCCGCCACACCTAAGATGGCGGGGCGGCGAGGCGTGCGCTCGACCTTCCCAAGATGGCGGCGCCGCGCGCATGCGCGTTGGGCGGGGCCGACGCGACGCCGCTATAAAAGAGACCCCGCGGCGCCCCTTCGGCTGCATGCGCGGACCCGAGGCGACTTCCACGGCGTTTGCAGGTGGGCGGACACGGGCTGTGACCGGCGGTCGGCAGCGCCGGGGGGGGGCGGGCGCAGACAGGCAGCGGCGTGCTCTCCTCTGGAGCCGTGCGCCGCTCCGCTCCTACGAGGGCTCCCTCCCCGGCCCCGCTCTGCCCCGCCGGGCTCCCGGACCCCCCCCCTCCCCGCTCCCCCCGGCCCGGGGAAATGTAGGAGAACACAAAAGCGTCCCGGGAGAGCCGTCAGCGGAGCTGCCGGCGGCCGTCCCCCTGCCCGCCGGCAGAGCGGCTGCCTGCAGCCGGGAGCTGCCAGCAGGGAGCCGGCTGCTCCTTGCCGTGGAGGGAGCGGGGGGGGACTGGTGCGGGGCCGGGCCTGGAGGCTGCAGCCTTTTCCCGGGCACGGCTTTGCCAGGGACAATTTCCGCTGCCCGTAGCTCTCCGTGGGTCCTGGCTGGGCTTGGGGCTGGGCCGGTTCATGCCGTTCATGTCCCCGGGAGCTCTAACGCCGGCAGCCAAATCCCCTTTTTGTGAGGGACACTGTATTTCCTATTTTTATTGTCACATTAAGGCTCAAATTAATTCGCTTGAATTTTACGAGCATTATGTGCAGCCTCCTATGGAGCTCCTGTTCTTGCTCAGAATTTTGCTCTGAAACTATTGAAGTGCTGACGACAGGGATTTCTCCAACGGCGTCGTGTTTCCCTTTGTGCTTTCTGGGGGCAGGGGTTGCAGTCACGCAGGACCTGCTGGGGAGCTCGCTCTTCTTTTGCCATGCTCTCTGTGGGACCGCGGAACAATTTTTAGCTGCCTGCGTTTTTGGAAGGATTACTTATGGCTAACTTGTATCTGAATAGCCCCTTAGTGGCACTAGTGTGGGTAATGGTGGGGTTTTTTCGCTTGTTTCGGTTCCTTTGGTGGTGCTTGCTTTGGGTTTTTTGTTTGATTGATTTTTTTGTGTTTGTTTGGGGTTCTTTGTTACGTTGGGGGTTTTTTATTGATTTCCTTTGTTGATAGTATACAGCGAACAATATTCTCCCGCTTGTAGAAAATGTATTTGTAACTAAAAATTCCCATGCTGTGTTAAGGAAAAAGAAACCCCCTTAGAAATCCAAGTGCTTCCTGATGGATTCCTGGCGGACAAAATTGCCTTCAGCTTGCTTAAGTATTAAATCGTCATTAAAGTGGCATTCAGATGATCTGGTGGGATTTCTTCCAGTTAATTGTTATGCTTTATAGTATGCATTTTTGTTCTTAGGAACTGAGATTGGAAGTTTGTAGAAGCATCTGTTCCTGGTGTAAAGGAGTTAAAGCTGTTGTCGTGTCAGTTTGAGACTTTAAACTATCGAGGGTTTTTTTCCCTTCTTTTAGATCTTTGTACATCTAAATGACATTCCCTCTGTGGTGGGGATTCCTCTTTTCAGGTAAGCATTCTCCCCACCACATTTGCCTTGGCAGTGTCAGAACAGGCAAGATTTTTCAATCTTGCTGTCCACCATGAGTATCTTTTGCTTCGATAATCACTGGCTGCCAAATTAGTCTTGTGATCTGCCTGGATCTTAAATGAGCACACAGGCCAGACTTGGCAGCGAGGTAATGGTTAAAGGCAGACTTCTGTCTCTCAGTAGGCCTGTCCGGTTCATTTGTTCTTTGACATTCCAGGGGCTTTTCTGGGTGGTTCTGCTGTCGTTTTGGGTTTGTTTTTTTTTGTTGTTGTTGTTGTTGTTTTTTTTGTTTTGTTTTGGTTTGGTTTTTCTGGGTTGTTTTTTTGTTTGTTTGTTTGTTTGTTGGTTTTTTTTATTTTGTTTGTTTGTTTGTTTTTTCCTGTCTGCAGGCTTCCCTTGGCAAACAGAGAGTCTATCAAAACAGCAGGCCTGCGGTCGACAGTCGCACGGGCCGTGGCATCTCTGGCTGGAATCGGTGTCAGTGAGTGTTCCTTTCAGGGAAAGGGAGTCCTGAATGAAGGGGAGGGGGGTGCTGCGCATCGGGTCCGGAGCTGGACGCTCTGAAGGAGGGCGGTGATTTTAATGCCCCATCGCCCTAATGCACGTGGACAGGGTCTGCCGTGGCTGCGATTAGCGTCTGCTGTCACCTGCCGTTCGGCCGGGTGTCTGCTGTAATTCCAGGTGCTTGTCGGCAGAGCTGTTAATCCTTGCACAGATACGTGTCCAAGTGGCGAGGTTTTTTTCACTGTCCACTGACAGTGAGAAAATGAAACCTCGTTCGGTGTTGTTTCCCAAGGAAACGTGATCTTTTTTCACAGATTAACTTGGTACCAGTATCTGCAGTCCACCTGTAATATTTCCTCCCAACTGCCACCTCAGGGCTGTGTGTCTGTAGCGAAGCTCTTGGTGCTTTTTCCTGTGTTCCCTTATCCAAGCGAGTTTGGCCTGGGGTTACCGGTGATTCCTGTTAGCCTGTGCTGGATTCGGTGGGGTTATGTCCATCCCTCTGTCAGCTTTCTCCTGGCTGAGGAGTCTGCCTTCCTTGGACGCAGTAACGCCTCTGTTTTTGTAGGCTGGTGCCCTTGTGCTGGATCCCACGTGTGGGCTACGAGCGATCCTGCCGGAGGCTGCCGAAGAGCGGCCCGTGAGTATCCCGGCCACAGCTGGCTGGAGCTTTGCAGGGAAACTGGGAGTTGTGTGGGGTTTTGCCTGTACCAGTTAGGCCGAGGTCCATTGCTGGAAACTCGAAACCAAACTGATCTTTCTAGGCAGCTGCTGAGAGCGTTCTAGTACAACCAAAGGAACGTGTCCTGCGGGCTGCTGCAGCTGTTGATTCACGCTGCCGGGTTTGTGTGAGGCAATCGTGGACTTGTAAGGCTTCCTGCACTTCTTGTGGGATCAGAGGAGTCGGGGTGATGGAGCAGCGTTAGAGGCAGTGGGGCTGGCTGTAGCTAGCTGGGGTCTTGCTGTTAGGACACGCCCTTGTGATATCTGTCATTTCAAGTGTCTTGAGCAGACCAGAACGTTCAAGGAGTGAAGACGACAGGCGCTTGCTCCATTCCTCCGTCCTCTGGATTGTGAATTGCTCTGTGTAACAGTAGCAGATATCCCAGAAAGGAGGTTGTCTTGCAAGAGCTGTGCCACAAGGCAATTCTGAGGAGGGTGTATAAAGTAAATAACCTCAGTGTTAACAAAATTACCTTTTTCTCTCCGAACAGGAAGCCTGTTACTGGCGTGCTGATGGAAGTGATTCGCAATTAGAAGGTGCAGATGGCAACAGTAGAAGCTGCAGGCTTCGTGGACAAGATTGAGTTGCTTAAAGCTTCTGTGAAAGGTATGTCTGTAGGCTAAGTGAAATTTTTCTGCCTTTCTGGGATTGTACAGGTAACGTGTAAGTTCCCTGGAGGTGACATCTGGTAGAGCTAACTGCCAGCAAGTAGCTGAGTGGTGACTCTGTAGTGCTAGTGCTGGTGCTAGCGAGGGGATAGTTATTTGTTCTTCCTCCCTGCTGCCTGTGCCTGGGAACTTTGGTAAGAACGAAGTCAGCGGAAGACAAGAAAAATGACAATTGTCCCTCGTGGACAGCTGTCGGAGAATATTTTTTTTTTAGTTGTACAGATACAAAGTAAGTGAGTAATTTAGGTTTTTTTAGATGAAAGTTAAATTTTTATTTAAAATTATTCTTAAAATAACTATTAAAAAAACCCCATAAAAATTAAAAACAAGTTACAAGTGTTTAAAAATTAACTTAAGAAAAGAAATTGTTACTGTTGTTACTTTTTGGTATTCATTTAGTATTTTAATTAAAATAAAAAAAGTTTTGGTGAGAAACTTTGGTGGGGAATAACGTTTTGAACACAGACAACATTATAAAGAGTGTACACTTTTTGACAATAAATTAACAGGCCGAAACCAAAACGGGGCCGGGGCCGAGCAGAACAAAGAAGTTGAGACAAAATGTAAACTGATTAATAAACTAAATCTAAACAAGTAGTAAACTAGATTTACCCAAATTATAAACTAAACTAAATACGCACAATGAGTTACCTTTGTATTGCTTGGTAATTAATAACAAAAATTATCTTACTAAATAAAAATAAATAACTAAAATTGTAATCTGTTCTTACTGTTTTTTCCTGTTAAGTTTTATACCTACAATTAAATTTCAAAGTACAGCGGTCCCAAAGAAAATAGAACAAAAAAAAAAAAAAAAAATCAAAATCTGTGTACTTACAACTTACAACACTGTTTTCAAACATATCCCAAACGATCACCCCTAATGTATTAATAACTATAAATATGTTATTAAAGTTTAACTACTATTAAATTCATTAAGTTCTGTTACAGTTAAGTATTACAACTGAATTCTACAAAAGTTAACTACAACTATACATAACTATATGTATTATAACAAAAACTAAGTTCTGTTAAGGTTACGCACGTAAACTCGTGCATATGCAATCTTTTAATTATCATGTTCATGGTACCGTAGTCTTTTTAGTCAAAAGTATTTGACGACGTCTGTTATTTTACAGTCTGCACAACCTATGTTATGTTTATGTACCTGTCTCTATTACTTACTCAAATTTAAGTAACCTTCTTAGTTACTGTTTCTAACAGTTTTCTCATAAGATCTGTGTTAGAAAAATCCCTCCAGTTGGAGTCCTGGGCCTAGCCAAGCCTCGACTCTCCCTGGTCAAACATCTACCAACAAACCCAAGTGTTGTTCCTGCATCCAAATCGTACTTAAGTCAAGTTTGACTTAATAATTAAAATTTGTATCAACTAAATCCTTTTAACGTGGACTGGGAGACCCTATCCAGAAAAACTTTCCGTGTCTTCACTGAAACAAGACAACTGTTACAAACCCTAAATGTTAGCATCATATTCCAAAATTCAATCAAGTATTACCCTAATCAACAGCCTTCAGAGACAAAGCAATTAAAACTAATTTACTAAACTATTAAGTAATAAAAAAATCACCTTAAAATGTTTAACACATAAATGTTAAAAGTATTCTTATGTCTAGTCATGTGTATTTCTTACTACGCTACCTATAACAAATAACTAGTAATACCGTAAACAAACTCAAACTAATTAAAACAGAAAGGGGGAATTATAAAGTTACAAATATGTGTATTAAATCATAAAAAAAATACAAATAGTAGTACACTTAAAATACACCTTTAAAGGTAAAGCAGCAGGCAGTGATTTTTTTAAGTGTTTTGATACTTGTATTTTTACACCTTAGGGATATTTTAACACAGCAATAACTTAAGGCTAATGTATTTTAATGTACTCTAGCATTTTAATGAGTGCCTTGTAGCAATAGTTAAAAGTCACAAAATGGTTTCTATTAAACTTTTCTGTTTTCAAACACTCCAAACTTTCTCTGTCAGCATAGATGGTCTGGATTTGATCTATGCCCAAAGCAGGTTTCCTGGGGTTTGCTACTTACTGTTATGCATTATTTAAAAAAAGAAAAAGGCTTGGCTTCTTTTGAGTCGTGGCCATCATAAAAACTGCCCTTTGTATTAGACTTTATAAGGTAAAATTGCAAATTTCCTCTTCTTGGCTTTCAGAGAGAGAACCAGGTAACTCTGACCCTCAGACCTGACACAGAGCCACATTCTGTGTGCATTTCAATGTGTTTAAGCCTCACCTTAAGTAAGGACCCTGCCAATAGGATGAGGATTTGAAGGTCTTGCTGCAGTTAACATTTTCTATTTTACTACCTAGAGAGAATAGTTGTCTTGCATATTCTATCTTTTGAGAGACAATCTGATGTTTTTGAACAAAGAAAGGTGATTGTTTCTCTTTTTTAAAAACAGATGAGCTGGGATGCCTTTTGAATAGCTTCAGTGGCAGGCTGAAATTAATTGTAGATGGTTCATGCTTTTCTTTGCAATGGCTGAAGAGCTGATTTCTCAAAAGGTCAATTGCATGAGAATAAAAATAAATAAAAAATCTTAAATAGCATCTTTGAACTAGACAGATGGTAAAATTAAAGTTCTGAATGGTTGATATGAGGTTTGAAGTGTCCCTTGAATAGAAGACTAGGAACAGTCACCTGCTTTATGGAAGAATCTTTTCTTGTGGTTGGCTTTTCTGCCTTCTTTGCTGAAATTTCCATGCCGCTATTTTATTGTCTAATTACTGCCAAAAAAGTAAAAAGTTATTTATTTTGTCCAACAGCCATTTCTGAAAGTTCTGTGCCCCTCTTGACCCCAGAAGACCCTCTTTCCTTCATTTCATTTGCCTCTATTATAAGCAGACTGTGTGTCAATTCTTTGTTTCCTTTACCCTTGGATCTTCATAATGGTTCTTGCCTGAAAGTTCAGATCTAACTATTGAAATCACTTGGGAATCTCCAACATACATGGAGGAGATCAACACTGCAGTGCTCAGAGAAAATAACACTTGGGATGGAGGTGTCTCATCTGCCCTCACAACATCCCCAGCATCTGTGTAAGGTATAAACATAACCTGCCTCAATCTACCTCTGTTTTGAGTCAGTATTTTAGCACTAGGTCTGCCAAGCAACCTTTTTCTCCCCCTGCAGAATCCCCCACAGAGGTTCCCACTGCCACCCCTCCTGGCCCCTCACCTGCCAGCAGCACCTGGAACTTGCTGGCCAAGAGCATCGCAGGGTCAGCTGTCATCTTCTCCCACTCTCTGTCTGGCATGTTGAAGGTCAGGTGCACCACAGGCTCATTGACCTCCTGCAGTTCTCTGGAGCTGAGGGTGTAATCCACCTGCCAGCACACTGAGCCCAGCTGGCTCACTAGGGTGGGCAGTGGGATGGTGTCAGCACTTGGCTCACTCCAGCAGGATGGCTGACACTGACCCCCCCACCCCTACTGAGACCCAACACCCCTGCTCACATCGCAGGCTGCAGGCCCTGAGCCTGTCCTAGAGGCTCCTGGAGCCTGTTCTGGAGAGGGCTCTGCTTTTCCGCACGGCAACTTGTTGGCGCGCTCTGCTCCTGAGGGGAGACAAGAGAAGAACCTCTCTGCTCACACCAGACGTGCAGCTGCCAAACCCCACCACAGCACCTGAGGAGCCCCCAGGGATTGATGGCACAGAAGGCAGGTGATGGAGGACAGCACAGCAGCCAGCCTGCCCTCCATCTGGGGGTGAAACAGGCAGGGCTGGGAACTGTCAGGAACATCCCACCACATCTGGCTCATGATGCCACCCCGAGGGTCTCCCCTACCTTTGGGCAGTCCCAGCTGCTGCAGTTCACTTGACAGAGACTCGTTGTCTCCACTGTGCTTGGCTGCACTGGAGAGGATGAAGCCGAGGGCAGCGATGGTCACCCTCACATCCCCCAATTCTGCAGACGGGAGGGAGGGTGAGCTCTGTCACCTCGGGAAGGCATCCCCGGACAGACAGCTGCCCATGCCTGCAGCATGGCTCCATTGGGGGAGTGTGGTAAGGACAGCAGTGCTCACCTAACTTTGCATTTGAGGTCAGCTTCAGGATCTTGTCATACTGTGGGAAAGCAAAGCATCGTGGTAAACACCAGCTAACACACTACCAGTGTTAACACTAACAACTCCTACCTAAATATTAATGCTAGTAACATTTACTATGCATATTGTTACCACTAGTAGAGGACGGTAGCGTTCTTAACGCTGAGGCTTGCATGAAGAACACGAGATTAATTCATGTTGCTGATGATGCCATTGCAGTGTTGAAACACTTGGCCTCCAGTGCGGTAGCCCCACGCTTGTCTCCATGGCCTCCCCCAGCAGGTCCCGCAGCACCAGGGCGCAGATCAGCTTCAGCTTCACCGAGGACTGCGGGGGAAAAGGAGGGTGAGCAGCGGCCCCGGAGCCAGGTGGGGGGCGGGCAGGGGGACGCGGGAGGCGGGGGCACTTAACTATTTTGGCCAGGGTGTTGATCTCGGCCAGCACCGATCTCCAAGGCCCCGCAGAAACGGAACCGCTGCGGGAGAAGAGGCGCTCAGAGCCCGCTGCGGGAGAAGAGGCGCTCAGAGCCCGCAGCGGGCTCTGCACCCCCTCCCCGCCCCGCCGCGGCCGCTCCCCGGTCCGCGCTGCTATCGCTGACTCCGCCTTTTCAACCCGGAACCAACGCCCGGGCGGGCTGTCGGCTACGCCCCTCCCCGCCCGCTGCCCCGAGCGCCTATGTGGCGCTTCGGTAGGGGCTCTGCGGGGGTGGGGAGGGGCTTTTAGCCGGGACCAGGGCACGAGAGAGGGTCGCAGAAGCGGACGGGGGTCTCGGGAGCGGCACCCAGGGTGACCGCAGACCCTTCAAGCACCCCTGGCTCTGCCCAACTGAGCGCCTCACGCTCCCTTGGGGCTCCCGTGGGTCGCAGCCTCCCAGCTGCCGAGCCTCGCCAAGCCCAGCCCGCCTTTCTCCGCCCTGTCAAATCACAGACGCTCTTTCAATCCGGCCGCGGCCCCGCCCAGCTCAGCCCCCTCAGGAGCGGCCCGGCCCCTCAGCCCGGCCCCGCTGCCGCCGCCGCCGCCGCCGCCGGCGCTTTGGGAGCCGGCGGAGCCGTGCCCCTGCTGCCGCAGCCCCCGCAGGTGCTGTTGGGGCCGGGGAAGGGCGGGCGGGAGCTTCCCGTTCAGGTGCCGGCCGGGAGTTCCCCAAGGGAAACGGAGACGCGGCGGGGAGCGGGCGGGATCGGCCCCCGCAGCGGCGGCGGCGGGAGCGGGGCCTGAGGGAACAGCGGGGAGAGCCGAGCGCGGCGGGAACAGATGGGCTGCGATTGGCGGGGCCGGCGCTGCCGCGGGCTGTGATTGGCTGGGCTGCCCGGCCCTGGAGCATAAATACCGTGCGCTGGAGGGGCGTGGTGTCAGTGCGGCGGCGGCGGGAGCGGCGGCGGCGGCGGCGGCGGGAGCGGCGGAGGCGGCGGCGGGAGCGGCGGCGGCGGCGGGAGCGGCAGCGCCGGCGGCGGCAGTTGCGCGTGCGCGATCCGAGGAGCGCCGCTGCGCCAGGGCTGGACCCCCGCGCCGGCCGATCCAGGGAGTACCGGTGAGCACGGATCCGACTCCCATGTCTGCCGGGGTCAGCAGCTGGGGGCCGGCGGTATGCGGCGCCGGCTGTGCCCAGTTCTTTCCGCTGCTCCCTGCGGGGCTCGAGCAGCCGGAGGCTGGTGCGGGGCCTGGAGCAGCGCAGGAGGATTGGCTGCTGCTATCAGGAGCCGGGGAGAGGTTCATCCGTGGTTTTTGAATTTAAAGTAATGTTTAAAATACCGGGAACAAAGCTGGTTTTTATATTCTTAGTGTTTTATTCTGCCTTTGTTTTAAATAACCGTGATTTTGTTTATTATGTTGCTTTGTTAGTTTCCTTATTTTATTGTCTCTGTGGAGTGGTTTTTTTTTTGTTTTGTTTTGGTTTTTTTTGGTGTTTTATTTTTTGTTTGGTTGGTTTTTTTGTGGGTTTTTTTTGTGGTTTTTTTTTTTGTTTTTTTTTTTAATTAGATACTTGATGTTAATTCAGTAAAGGTTGTGGGGCTGGGGCTGAAACACTGGGTGTGAGACCAGTGGAGACATAAAACCCCAGGGTGTGGAATAAGGACCTTGAGACTAGAGTCAGGCCCAAACCAATGTGGAGCAATGGAAATGCCAGGGCTGCAGCTGGATAAATGCAATGGGAGAAGGGGATGAAGCTGCAGCTCAGGGCCTGCAGGAAATGCCTCGGGGGCTTACCAGCCCCTGCCCAGTGGTACGAAGTAGAGGCTGAGGGTGTGGGGGCCCAAAGGGCTTCAGGGCCTGAGAACCAGCCCAAGGGCACCTTTTGGGAGGGGGAAGCAGTGGCCCAGTGCCTGTTCCCAATCCCCAGTGCGGCCTGGGGCAGGTGAGGGGGCCTTTGAGCAAGTGCTGGGCTGAGACCAAGGGGGAAGGGGGAAGGAACGTGTTGGGGTTCAGGCCTCATGTGTCCCAAAGTAGGGATCCCATTGGGGTGGGTGGGTGGGACAGCTAGTAGAAACACTGAAGTGATGACAATAACTGATTTCAGGCTTTACCAACAGCCCCGGGCTGCAGTGAGAAGGAGCAGCAGCTTTTGCCTGCAGGCAGTGGAAAGCTGAGGAGCTGGAGCAGAGGCAGCAGAGATGAAGGAGACAGAAATATGGTAGGGTTTGGGGTGAAAGCCCTGTGGGGCTGGGATAGGGAATATGGAGCTGGGATGTGAACTGTGTGGCTGGATCTGAAGTCCCTGTAGGGCTAGGATAGGGACTGTAGAGCTGTAGTGAGAGTGAGGATTCTCAGGATGGGGCTGGAATATGAGTTTAAGAGCTAAGCTGAAAGCAGACAGACCTAGAGCTGCAACAAAAATGCTGTGTGAGAACCAGCATTATGTGACATTGCTGGGAAGATCCAGACCTGGAAGTAGAACAGAAGAGCGGGCAGTCAAATAAAGCTTGTGGGTCAAGAGCTGAAATCACTGGGGGTGACAAACGACTAGGGCTGCAGCTGAAATAACTACTGCAAGGGGATAGTTACTACAGATTTGGGAAGCGACAACAGCATGGGACACAAACTAACGGGCAAAAAATGGAATAAATATACGTGGGATGGGATTGCAATGACGTGGGGTAAAAAGTTGACACCTTGACCCAAACACATTAACTGTTCTCGAAACCGGGAGAAGCTTAACCTGGCTGAGTTGGAGAAATGCAGACCTAGAGCTGGCAGTCAAATAAAGCTTGTGGGTCAAGAGCTGAAATCACTGGGGCTGGCAAGGGACTCTAGGGCTGCAGCTGAAATCAATGTAGGGCTGCAACACAGACTCCGAACGGGACACAAACTGTAGGGCTGGCACAGGCACTGTGGGATTCGTGGGCTGAAGTCACTGTAGGCCTTTGCTACTCATGTTGGGGCCGGGTAGCGTGGCCGAAAATGGAACAGGGCGTGTGGGGCTGGAAAGGGGACTGTGAGGTTGCGCCCCAAATCCCGGCCGTGCCGGGATATTGCCTGCGTCTGGGACAGCCCCGGTACAGCTGGGGCCACAATCGCCGGGGGGCTGGGATTGTGAGTGAAAATGCAAGAGCGGCCGCCGAGCTGGGAAAGGGACTGTGGCATGGGAGGTTAAGTATTGGTGGGCCTGGCATCAGTAGTGACTGTGGAGATGGGGTCACGGTACGGCTGGGATCTTGACTCTGGGGTGGGCTCCGAGACTCTGGGCCCGGAGCGGAGTCTTTCCAGAGCAGCAGCCGACAAGAAGATCCTGCCCTTTGAACCTGGGCCAGCCACAGACGACTGAGCCGGAGAAACACGGAGCTGGAGCTGGAAGCACAGAGCTGGCAGTCAAATAAAGCTTGTGGGTCAAGAGCTGAAATCACTGGGGCTGGCAAGGGGACTCTAGGGCTGCAGCTGAAATCAATGTAGGGCTGCAACACAGACTCCAAACGGGACACAAACTGTAGGGCTGGCACAGGCACTGTGGCATTCGTGGGCTGAAGTCACTGTAGGCCTTTGCTACTCATGTTGGGGCCGGGTAGCGTGGCCGAAAATGGAACAGGGCGTGTGGGGCTGGAAAGGGGACTGTGAGGTTGCGCCCCAAATCCCGGCCGTGCCGGGATATTGCCTGCGTCTGGGACAGCCCCGGTACAGCTGGGGCCACAATCGCCGGGGGGCTGGGATTGTGAGTGAAAATGCAAGAGCGGCCGCCGAGCTGGGAAAGGGACTGTGGCATGGGAGGTTAAGTATTGGTGGGCCTGGCATCAGTAGTGACTGTGGAGATGGGGTCACGGTACGGCTGGGATCTTGACTCTGGGGTGGGCTCCGAGACTCTGGGCCCGGAGCGGAGTCTTTCCAGAGCAGCAGCCGACAAGAAGATCCTGCCCTTTGAACCTGGGCCAGCCACAGACGACTGAGCCGGAGAAACGCGGAGCTGGAGCTGGAAGCACAGAGCTGGCAGTCAAATAAAGCTTGTGGGTCAAGAGCTGAAATCACTGGGGCTGGCAAGGGGACTCTAGGGCTGCAGCTGAAATCAATGTAGGGCTGCAACACAGACTCCAAACGGGACACAAACTGTAGGGCTGGCACAGGCACTGTGGCATTCGTGGGCTGAAGTCACTGTAGGCCTTTGCTACTCATGTTGGGGCCGGGTAGCGTGGCCGAAAATGGAACAGGGCGTGTGGGGCTGGAAAGGGGACTGTGAGGTTGCGCCCCAAATCCCGGCCGTGCCGGGATATTGCCTGCGTCTGGGACAGCCCCGGTACAGCTGGGGCCACAATCGCCGGGGGGCTGGGATTGTGAGTGAAAATGCAAGAGCGGCCGCCGAGCTGGGAAAGGGACTGTGGCATGGGAGGTTAAGTATTGGTGGGCCTGGCATCAGTAGTGACTGTGGAGATGGGGTCACGGTACGGCTGGGATCTTGACTCTGGGGTGGGCTCCGAGACTCTGGGCCCGGAGCGGAGTCTTTCCAGAGCAGCAGCCGACAAGAAGATCCTGCCCTTTGAACCTGGGCCAGCCACAGACGACTGAGCCGGAGAAACACGGAGCTGGAGCTGGAAGCACAGAGCTGGCAGTCAAATAAAGCTTGTGGGTCAAGAGCTGAAATCACTGGGGCTGGCAAGGGACTCTAGGGCTGCAGCTGAAATCAATGTAGGGCTGCAACACAGACTCCAAACGGGACACAAACTGTAGGGCTGGCACAGGCACTGTGGCATTCGTGGGCTGAAGTCACTGTAGGCCTTTGCTACTCATGTTGGGGCCGGGTAGCGTGGCCGAAAATGGAACAGGGCGTGTGGGGCTGGAAAGGGGACTGTGAGGTTGCGCCCCAAATCCCGGCCGTGCCGGGATATTGCCTGCGTCTGGGACAGCCCCGGTACAGCTGGGGCCACAATCGCCGGGGGGCTGGGATTGTGAGTGAAAATGCAAGAGCGGCCGCCGAGCTGGGAAAGGGACTGTGGCATGGGAGGTTAAGTATTGGTGGGCCTGGCATCAGTAGTGACCGTGGAGATGTCCTAAGGCACTGCTTTTCTCTCTTTTGTTTTTAGGAGAGATGGAAGCTGCCTACCTGTGTTTCAGCCCCTTCTGCTGGATTGTAGGCAGTGAAGCAGGATACACTGTATTGTAAGGAGGCCGAGTCCTCGAATCCTTGCTTCGGCAAGAAGCTTCTCAGTATTGGGAGGAGTTTCTGTAGGAGAGAAAATCTTTCTTTGCAGAACTGCGAACCCAAATGTTGTAGGCCATGCTCTTTGGGCTGTCCGCGCCAGCTGTTAATTTGGAAGTGGTATTGAAGCTACAGCTTTGTCTGTTCTAATTGATCTTAATGTTCAGATTGTTCCTAGGTGGAGGACAGGCGAGCGACCGTAGTTGCTGAAAAGGAAGGGAGGACAGAAGGAGAAAGAAGCAGCACTGACAGCTGGAGCTGCAACAAGCCCCTGGGCCCCGACTCTATTGTGTGTCCCGGGCCCTCCCTAACCCTGCCTCTTCCCCTCTCTCCCACACTCCTGACGCATTTTTTTTCTTCCCTGTAGCTTTTCTTTTCTCCTGGTTCTTCCATCCCATCAAAGTAGGGCTTTTAGAACTGGATCGGTATGAAATGATGAGCCCGAGGCAACTGTGAAATCGCTCTCTCCTTCGGGTTTTAGCATCCTTTGTGCAAAGAGCGGGGTAGCAAGGAGCGAAAATCATTCCACGTTTTCTGTGAGAGCTAAAGGTAAAGGCTTCTCCTTGTTTTCCTAACCCATGTCTTTTCCCCCTCCTTTCCCTAGGTCTCCTGCATTGGGTGTCCCAAGGAGGGCTGGGATTCCTCAGCAGGGATCCTGGGAGTTGTTGTTCGTGCTGCTTTTTTTAGAAGGCCTCTCTAAGTGTGCTACTGTTGCCTTTTCACCCCAGCCTGGAAAGGAAGCTCGAGATCATTTTAGCAAGGAGGTAATAGAGAAGAGGGAATCTTTATTTGGAAGGTCTTCAGGAGCAGTTATGGAAAGGTGTCCATAAAAGCCCACCCCCTCCAGGGGTGAGGACATGTTTATAGCTTTCAGGAAATCAGCATAATTGAATAAAAGCACCGACTGGGGGAACGAGTGGCGATTCAGTTCCCCCCCCCCCAGGGCCAGCCCCTTCTCTGGAGCCCCCCTCTCAGCACTGGCTCTGCTTTGTTGATGAAAATGTACCTGAGAGTCGTTCTCGGCCTTGCTTCCCAGGAAGAGCCGAGATAGGACAGGGCCTTGTACCCTCCAGGGCCTGGAGCTCTGGAATTTGTTGTGTCTTTCTGCTCAGGGAAAGACCGTGGAAAAGCACTGGAGAAACCGGCTATTAATAAAATAGACTACAGAGCTACAAACATATGTGCAAAGAGTGCGGGGAACATAGAAAAGAGAAAGGCAGCAACCAAACGGCATCGCTACCGAAATGGCTGTTTTCTCCCCTGAAACCCAGCTTTCCCGTCTGTGGCCATCAATGCATGGGTGCGTTTTAACCACGTAGCTGGAGGTCCTACCAATACCGCTTTCCAAGCCAACAGCTGCAGTAGATTTCTGTTTGCTTTGTGTCTGTGAGAAGTGGGATTTGTGCTGGAGAGGTGCTGTCGGGAAGAAAGGGTGGAGCAGATCGGCTCCGGGGACGTGTGGTGCAAGACTCGGGTGGCAAGGGAGGGGAGCATGGATCGAGCGGATCGAGTTGCCCTGTAATGCCGGGCGTTTGGATTCGGCCTGGGCCTGTCCGGAGAAGTCGTAACCCGACCGAGTCCCTGCACTCTCCGTGGATGTGTCAAGCAGTTCCGCAGAAAGGCACAGCAGTAATGATTCCCGAGGAAAAGGTACAGGTGAAGGCTTATGATCGGGGTGGGGGGGAGCTTCCTTGGGAATTCTGAGCCTCGGACATTTGGAGTTTTGGAGGTGGAATGGCAATTTCAGCCTTGGGCACCTGGAGGAGAAGAGGGGTCCTTATCCATAGAGAGGAAAGGCCGGTGCCCCAGTGGGTCAGGTGCAGAGGAGGAGCTGGCCAGGGAACGAGCAGCGAGTCCTTTGTGCAAATCCCCGCCCTGACGCTGGGACCGGCCACGGCCCCGGTGTGAGCTGTGGGGACGATGAGGGGGCGGCTCCTGCCAGGGGCTGTTTTAGGAGGGGCGTCCTCAGCTCCCTTCTCCTGCGTGGAGCTGCTGGAGGGGAGGGGCTTACGCTGGGCTCCCCGGGGGATTTTTGTACGTGTTCGGTAAGGTCCAGAGTGTGTCTGTGTTTGGAGTTTTTCGTTCCAGCGAGTCTGGTTTATTTCTTGTGAGTATGGAACGCTTGTTTTGGGTTTGAGGTGATGTGAGAGAATGCATTTGTTAGGGTTTTATTCTGTTTCTCTTTGGACAATTGTTTCCTGTAGTATAGGGGTTTTATTTGTTTGGTTTGTTTGATTGTCCTACGTGTTTCGTAGTCGTGGATAATTTGGGAGATGCTTTTCACGGTCAGTTTTATTTTTTGGCTTCGTGTCTATTTATAGGTGGCATTAGTGTTTGGATGGTGTGAGGTGTTATGGAGTTTATGGTAGGAGTTTATGGACTCAGGAAAAATTTTTTTTTTGGTGTCATTAATTTAAGTTTAATTGTGGTGGTTTTTATTTTGGCAATTTGATTTCTTTGTTGTTTTGGTGTTTTGTATTGGTTTTATTTTTGGGGACATGGGCATCTACATGGTGGATTTGATAGGCTACTCTTAAACTTGGAGTAGTGATCTGTTTTTTTCTTTTGTGGTTAGCATTTTTTTGTGTTGTTAATGAGCTTGTTTCTTTTTTGAACTTACTTTTATGAGGTTTTGGTGCTTATTTATGTTCTTATCTGTAACGTTTTTGATGTATTGTGGACGTGTTGGAGTTTTGGGTTTTTTTAGCATCGTTTGTAGGAGTTGAAATATTTGTTTCGGGGACAGTTGACGCTTAGAATGTATGGGGTTTGGGGGCTTGTTCTAATGGGATTTAAAAAAATTTCTTGTAGGTAGGTTTGTTTTAGTTTTGAATAGGGTTAAATGGTGGGGGTTTTTTTCATGTCAGCAATAGAAATAGGTTTTGGGTTTCTCCGTGGTGATGGGATCGGCGTGCATTGTGTATTAGCGCTGAGGAAGGTTTCCTGTCTTTGTGGTTTTGATGTGTTAGGTTAATGAAGGTGTGTGGTTTAAAAGATGCCTGCAATGCACGAGAGCAGATGCTGCCGCGGCTGCTGCGAGTCGGCTCGCAAGGGCTCCCAGGCAGCCTGGCCCGAGGCGCGTCCCGGGGCTGAGCTCGGCGGCGGTGCTGCCGCCTGGTGGACAGAGAGCGGCGCTGCGGCCCCCCGGCGCAGCGCCCGGCCCCCCGCCGCCGCTGTCCCCTGCTGGGTGCCGCGGGACAGCGGCGACGGCCGTGGCTGCCGAGCGTGGCGAGGCCGAGGAGCGGCAGCGAGCGGCGGTTTCTGTAAATGGAGGGGAGGGGAGGGGAGGGGAGGGGAGGAGGGGGAGAAGGGCAAAGGTCCGCGGGCGGAGTCGAGCGGGGCCAGGGCGCTCCGAGGAGCGGCCACCGTGCGGGGCGGTGACCGAGACGAATGCCAGCGGCGGGGGCGGCCCGGCGGGGCCGGTTCGGGTGGGCGGGCGGGCGTCGGCGGCGCCGGGCGCGGACAAGAATCGGGCGGGCGCCGACAGGCAACGGCGGGCACGGACGCCTCGGCGCGGTGACGGGGGCCTTCGGCGTCCCGTAGCAAAGATGGCGGCAGGGCCGGAAGCGGCTTCTGCCAGCACTCAAGATGGCGGCGAGGAAGGGCGGAAGTCGCGGACCGCCACACCTAAGATGGCGGGGCGGCGAGGCGTGCGCTCGACCTTCCCAAGATGGCGGCGCCGAAAAAAAGGCGGAAAAAAGGCGGGAAAAAGAGGACCCCGGGGCGTCCCTCCGGCTGCCTGCGCGGAGTCCCGGGGCCGACGCGGACCCGGCGTGATTTCCCCTGCGTTTCCCGCTGAGCGGACGCGGGCTGTGGCGCCGGCGGCGCCGGGCGCGGGCGGGAATCGGGCGGGCGCCGACAGGCAACGGCGGGGACGGACGCCTCGGCGCGGTGCCGGGGGCCTTCGGCGTCCCGTAGCAAAGATGGCGGGAGGGCCGGAAGCGGCTTCTGCCAGCACTCAAGATGGCGGCGAGGAAGGGCGGAAGTCGCGGACCGCCACACCTCAGATGGCGGGGCGGCGAGGCGTGCGCTCGACCTTCCCAAGATGGCGGCGCCGAAAAAGGCGGGAAAAAGAGGACCCCGGGGCGTCCCTCCGGCTGCCTGCGCGGAGTCCCGGCGCCGACGCGGACCCGGCGTGATTTCCCCGGCCTTTCCGGCTGAGCGGACGCGGGCTGTAGCGCCGGCGGCGCCGGGCGCGGGCGGGACTCGGGCGGGCGCCGACAGGCAACGGCGGGGACGGACGCCTCGCGCGGTGCCGGCCTTCGGCGTTCCTAGCAAAGATGGCGCAGGGCCGCGAAGCGGCTTCAGCCACACTCAAGCTGGCGGCGAGGAAGGGCGGAAGTCGCGGACCGCCACACCTAAGATGGTGGGGCGCGCGACGGGCGCTCGACCTTCCCAAGATGGCGGCGCCGAAAAAAGGCGGGAAAAAAAGGACCCCGGGGCGTCCCTCCGGCTGCCTGCGCCATGTCCCGGCGCCGACGCGGACCCGGCGCGATTTCCCCTGCGTTTCCCGCTGAGCGGACGCGGGATGTCCCGCCGGAGGCGCCGGGCGCGGGCGGGAGCCGGGCAGGCGCCGACAGGCAACGGCGGGGACGGACGCCTCGGCGGGGTGCCGGGGGCCTTCAGCGTTCCGTACCAAAGATGGCGGCAGGACCGGAAGCGGCTTCTGCCAGCACTCAAGATGGCGGCGAGGAAGGGCGGAAGTCGCGGACCGCCACACCTAAGATGGCGGGGCGGCGCGACGGGCGCTCGACCTTCCCAAGATGGCGGCGCCGCGCGCATGCGCGTTGGGCGGGGCCGACGAGACGCCGCTATAAAAGAGACCCCGCGGCGCCCCTTCGGCTGCATGCGCGGACCCGAGGCGACTTCCACGGCGTTTGCAGGTGGGCGGACACGGGCTGTGACCGGCGGTCGGCAGTGCCGGGGGTGGGCTGGGCGGCAGACAGCAGCGGCCGTGTCTCCTTGGAGCCCGTGCCGCCGCCTCCGCTCCTACGAAGGGCTCCCTTCCCCGGCCCCGCTCTGCCCCGCCGGGCTCCCGGACCCCCCCCCTCCCCGCTCCCCCCGGCCCGGGGAAATGTAGGAGAACACAAACGCGTCCCGGGAGAGCCGTCAGCGGAGCTGCCGGCGGCCGTCCTCCTGCCCGCCGGCAGAGCGGCTGCCTGCAGCCGGGAGCTGCCAGCAGGGAGCCGGCTGCTCCTTGCCGTGGAGGGAGCGGGGGGGGACTGGTGCGGGGCCGGGCCTGGAGGCTGCAGCCTTTAACCGGGCACGGCTTTGCCAGGGACAATTTCCGCTGCCCGCAGCTCTCCGTGGGTCCTGGCTGGGCTTGGGGCTGGGCCGGTTCATGCCGTTCACGTCCCCGGGAGCTCTATCGCCGGCAGCCAAATCCCCTTTTTGTGAGGGACACTGTATTTCCTATTTTTATTGTCACATTAAGGCTCAAATTAATTCGCTTGAATTTTACGAGCATTATGTGCAGCCTCCTATGGGGCTCCTGTTCTTGCTCAGAATTTTGCTCTGAAACTATTGAAGTGCTGACGACAGGGATTTCTCCAACGGCGTCGTGGTTCCCTTTGTGCTTTCTGGGGGCAGGGGTTGCAGTCACGCAGGACCTGCTGGGGAGCTCGCTCTTCTTTTGCCATGCTCTCTGTGGGACCGCGGACCAATTTTTAGCTGCCTGCGTTTTTGGAAGGATTACTTATGGCTAACTTGTATCTGAATAGCCCCTTAGTGGCACTAGTGTGGGTAATGGTGGGGTTTTTCGCTTGTTTCGGTTCCTTTGGTGGTGGTTGCTTTGGGTTTTTTGTTTGATTGATTTTTTGTGTTTGTTTGGGGTTCTTTGTTACGTTGGGGGTTTTTTATTGATTTCCTTTGTTGATAGTATACAGCGAACAATATTCTCCCGCTTGTAGAAAATGTATTTGTAACTAAAAATCCCCATGCTGTGTTAAGGAAAAAGAAACCCCCTTAGAAATCCAAGTGCTTCCTGATGGATTCCTGGCGGACAAAATTGCCTTCAGCTTGCTTAAGTATTAAATCGTCATTAAAGTGGCATTCAGATGATCTGGTGGGATTTCTTCCAGTTAATTGTTATGCTTTTTAGTATGCATTTTTGTTCTTAGGAACTGAGATTGGAAGTTTGTAGAAGCATCTGTTCCTGGTGTAAAGGAGTTAAAGCTGTTGTCGTGTCAGTTTGAGACTTTAAACTATCGAGGGTTTTTTTCCCTTCTTTTAGATCTTTGTACATCTAAATGACATTCCCTCTGTGGTGGGGATTCCTCTTTTCAGGTAAGCATTCTTCCCACCACATTTGCCTTGGCAGTGTCAGAACAGGCAAGATTTTTCAATCTTGCTGTCCACCATGAGTATCTTTTGCTTCGATAATCACTGGCTGCCAAATTAGTCTTGTGATCTGCCTGGATCTTAAATGAGCACACAGGCCAGACTTGGCAGCGAGGTAATGGGTAAAGGCAGACTTCTGTCTCTCAGTAGGCCTGTCCGGTTCATTTGTTCTTTGACATTCCAGGGGCTTTTCTGGGTGGTTCTGCTGTCGTTTTGGGTTTGTTTTTTTTTGTTGTTGTTGTTGTTGGTTTTTTTGTTTTGTTTTGGTTTGGTTTTTCTGGAATGTTTTTTTTTTTGTTTGTTTGTTTGTTGTTTTTTTTTATTTTGTTTGTTTGTTTGTTTTTTCCTGTCTGCAGGCTTCCCTTGGCAAACAGAGAGTCTATCAAAACAGCAGGCCTGCGGTCGACAGTCGCACGGGCTGTGGCATCTCTGGCTGGAATCGGTGTCAGTGAGTGTTCCTTTCAGGGAGAGGGAGTCCTGAATGAAGGGGAGGGGGGTGCTGCTCATCGGGTCCGGAGCTGGACGCTCTGAAGGAGGGCGGTGATTTTAATGCCCCATCGCCCTAATGCACGTGGACAGGGTCTGCCGTGGCTGCGATTAGCGTCTGCTGTCACCTGCCGTTCGGCCGGGTGTCTGCTGTAATTCCAGGTGCTTTTCGGCAGAGCTGTTAATCCTTGCACAGATACGTGTCCAAGTGGCGAGGTTTTTTTCACTGTCCACTGACAGTGAGAAAATGAAACCTCGTTCGGTGTTGTTTCCCAAGGAAACGTGATCTTTTTTCACAGTTTAACTTGGTACCAGTATCTGCAGTCCACCTGTAATATTTCCTCCCAACTGCCACCTCAGGGCTGTGTGTCTGTAGCGAAGCTCTTGGTGCTTTTTCCTGTGTTCCCTTATCCAAGCGAGTTTGGCCTGGGGTTACCGGTGATTCCTGTTAGCCTGTGCTGGATTCGGTGGGGTTATGTCCATCCCTCTGTCAGCTTTCTCCTGGCTTAGGAGTCTGCCTTCCTTGGACGCAGTAACGCCTCTGTTTTTGTAGGCTGGTGCCCTGGTGCTGGATCCCACGTGTGGGCTACGAGCGATCCTGCCGGAGGCTGCCGAAGAGCGGCCCGTGAGTATCCCGGCCACAGCTGGCTGGAGCTTTGCAGGGAAACTGGGAGTTGTGTGGGGTTTTGCCTGTACCAGTTAGGCCGAGGTCCAATGCTGGAAACTCGAAACCAAACTGATCTTTCTAGGCAGCTGCTGAGAGCGTTCTAGTACAACCAAAGGAACGTGTCCTGCGGGCTGCTGCAGCTGTTGATTCACGCTGCCGGGTTTGTGTGAGGCAATCGTGGACTTGTAAGGCTTCCTGCACTTCTTGTTGGATCAGAGGAGTCGGGGTGATGGAGCAGCGTTAGAGGCAGTGGGGCTGGCTGTAGCTAGCTGGGGTCTTGCTGTTAGGACACGCCCTTTTGATATCTGTCATTTCAAGTGTCTTGAGCAGACCAGAACGTTCAAGGAGTGAAGACGACAGGCGCTTGCTCCATTCCTCCGTCCTCTGGATTGTGAATTGCTCTGTGTAACAGTAGCAGATATCCCAGAAAGGAGGTTGTCTTGCAATAGCTGTGCCACAAGGCAATTCTGAGGAGGGTGTATAAAGTAAATAACCTCAGTGTTAACAAAATGTCCTTTTTCTCTCCGAACAGGAAGCCTGTTACTGGCGTGCTGATGGAAGTGAATCGCAATTAGAAGGTGCAGATGGCAACAGTAGAAGCTGCAGGCTTCGTGGACAAGATTGAGTTGCTTAAAGCTTCTGTGAAAGGTATGTCTGTAGGCTCAGTGAAATTTTTCTGCCTTTCTGGGATTGTACAGGTAACGTGTAAGTTCCCTGGAGGTGACATCTGGTAGAGCTAACTGCCAGCAAGTAGCTGAGTGGTGACTCTGTAGTGCTAGTGCTGGTGCTAGCGAGGGGATAGTTATTTGTTCTTCCTCCCTGCTGCCTGTTCCTGGGAACTTTGGTAAGAACGAAGTCAGCGGAAGACAAGAAAAATGGCAATTGTCCCTCGTGGACAGCTGTCGGAGAATATTTTTTTTTTTAGTTGTACAGATACAAAGTAAGTGAGTAATTTAGGTTTTTTTAGATGAAAGTTAAATTTTTATTTAAAATTATTCTTAAAATAACTATTAAAAAAAACCCCATAAAAATTAAAAAGAAGTTACAAGTGTTTAAAAATTAACTTAAGAAAAGAAATTGTTACTGTTGTTACTTTTTGGTATTCATTTAGTATTTTAATTAAAATTAAAAAAGTTTTGGTGAGAAACTTTGGTGGGGAATAACGTTTTGAACACAGACAACATTATAAAGAGTGTACACTTTTTGACAATAAATAAACAGGCCGAAACCAAAACGGGGCCGGGGCCGAGCAGAACAAAGAAGTTGAGACAAAATGTAAACTGATTAATAAACTAAATCTAAACAAGTAGTAAACTAGATTTACCCAAATTATAAACTAAACTAAATACGCACAATGAGTTACCTTTGTATTGCTTGGTAATTAATAACAAAAATTATCTTACTAAATAAAAATAAATAACTAAAATTGTAATTGTTCTTACTGTTTTTTCCTGTTAAGTTTTATACCTACAATTAAATTTCAAAGTACAGCGGTCCCAAAGAAAATAGAACAAAAAAAAAAAAAAAAAATCAAAATCTGTGTACTTACAACTTACAACACTGTTTTCAAACATATCCCAAACGATCACCCCTAAAGTATTAATAACTATAAATA